>VZTL01000714.1:18531-36748 GCA_013400535.1 Scopus umbretta
TTTTTTAATTTGTTGGGGGGGGGGGGCATTTGCATTTTTTTCTTTCTCTTGTGCATTTGTGTACATTCAGACACAGAGCCCTCTCTTAAAACTATACCTAGTAAACCTCATCCTTCCATGCAATTCAGATTCCTTAGAAGCTTCACACATTTTCATCTGGGCCTTGACATGAACCTATGTTTTGGCTGGAGGGTGCTATTGCTTCAGCAAGATAATTTAATAAAAGAGCTTATGGCTTCTCACACCTTAAATAAAGGGTAGAAGTTTCACCCAAACATATTTAATCCAGTCAGAATGCCACTGCAAGTTTAAATATGTTTTCTGATGCTTAAACTATAAGGTTAAAAATGGAGATTACCTTTTATTCCTTGGAAGTATGATGTCTGGGACAGAGGGGCCTTAGTCCCATTTCAGGTACATGGGTGCTATTTGTACCACTGCACAATAGGAAATAGTGATAATACAGTATAAAATGTTTTTCCAGGTAGAGACTGGAACGCACAGCCCTTGCAAAGGAGAAAGCATTTATGTCTGTACTTCGTGCCTGTCCTCCATGAGTCTGAATTCAGAAGGCAGATGGAAAAATGTCAAAAATTCCCAAAAGAGAAAATCTTATGTGAAGAACAGCAAAATGTGAAAGACGCAGAGTGAGACGCTTCATAGCAGCAGCCCTCACTTCCATTCAGACAGCCCTGAGGGCTGACCCCCACCCCAAAATTTAACTGCAATTTCTCCTAGTCTTTTTTGAGCAGATCAGTAGGAACTCTGTTCTGCCTTTGCACGGCTCTGCGTCACTGAGCTACTGCGAGCATTTTCCAGGATTAACTCTGCTCTGCTCCTCAATTGGTTTCAATGGGTTTAGCAAGCCTTTTTTTAGCCAGCATGGAAAAGCTAATGCTCTTAGTTCTCAAGCTTTTTAAAAAGTGCACGAAGCCAGATCATCCCCTCCCAGTTTTGCTACAGAAGGGATGTAGGTAGCAGAAAGCCCCCAAAGATAGTTTGAAATCTCTTGGAGGAAAGGGAAGAGAACTTAAGGGACCTCAGCCTTCAACCTCCTTGTCATCTCAAGACTGCACTGCACAGCAAAGGTTGTGCAGTGTTGGTGAAGGGCTCTGTCAAATCCCAGAGGACTGCACAGGACAGTCCCAGGAAAACTGGGGGGAAATAACTCAGGACAGAAAATTTGTGATTCACAGTGAGACAAATTCCCAATGATTACTCTCTTAAATTAAAGGCTGACCCAGAGAATTAATCTTCCTGTTCCCAGAGGAAGGATGTTGAGGGGGAAACCCAAGAGACTGGCTCTGTGCACAGAGATCCCAGCAACTTCACCTAGTTGGTGTTGGGCTTCCTAGCCCAATAGTGAACATTAGTAATGCTAGACAGGTTTGCTTTTTGCTCTGCAAAGAAATATCTCCCTCCTTCCCTTCCTCACAACCTCTCTGACCAGAAAATTACTCGGGCACCACCAGGAATTCTGTGCAATTTAGCAGGACTCTCTTCAGCCTCAGCGCCCTGCCTGTGATACAGCCTCTGGGAGTAACCTCTGCAGACCTCCTGCACTGCCTATGAGGAACAGCACAGTGGGCCGGGTACCCTTCTCTGTGCCTTTTGTTGTTGGTATTATTACTGACTGCATGTCAGAGCAGCAGTGCTCAGGCTTTGAGCAGGTCCTTCCAGTCATACCCAGGCTGAGTGAACTAAAATCAGAGTAACTTCAGTCTTCCAAACATCAGTATGTCAGGGTTTGGACTGGCACAATAATCATTTGGATCCAGATCCTGCTATATCAAAACATGAAAGATCAGGGAACAGGGGGGATATTTAAATTCCTTCCAAATTTCCATAAAGAAACAATAAAACACAACCAACCTCTTTGGAGAGTGTTTTTGTTGTGGTTTTTCCAGGCAGAGCCTGCATGTGCTTATCCTTGCTTGCTATTTCTACAAGACATTTAGATAGACCTTCCCAAGAGCAGAGTGTAAGTCAGCTCCAACCTTCTCACAAAGATCTGAGCTTCCTGGTAGCTTCTGTGAATGACACGCATAGGTTGTGATTGATGTGAGCCATTCATGCTAGAATTCATAGCAGAGGACAAGCCTCCAGCTATGAAGGCTGGGCTGCAATATTTTACTGTAATAAGGTGATGGACAGCACTCGGCATTTTTTCTGTTCCTGCCTCTCTCAGATGACCACTCGAAGACAAGGATGAGAGAGGAGAAGCCCGCTGGCTTTCAGAGGGTGCTCTGGTGGCGAATGCCCGAGGGCCACATTACTGTTGTGCTGTGGCTGAGAAGCCATGCACCATGCCCATCTGTTGGGTTGCCACCAGTGGGCCTGTGTCCCTCCTGGATCGACAGCAGAGTGGAACAGAGCCTGGATCGACAACAGAGCGGAACAGAGGGAAAGTCTGCTGGCTCCTGTTCAGGTGCTTTGTTTGTGGATAAGGTGAGTTTCTTGTTTGGATGGCTTCAGTGAGACTGTTACTAAACACATTTTATTTCTTAAAGAGTTGAAAGAAGGCAGACAGGATACCTTTTGCTAGGCACAGTACAAGGACCCTCAAGTGTTGCTGTGAAAAGCTTACAAGATAAATGAGCTTCATATAAGGATAAGGGGTGTTTTTTGGTTTTGAGGTGTTTTTGAATGTGTTCCCAGGCTCTTGAAGAGTAACAAATAGTGTGCATCCTCCCACCGGAGAAAGAGTAAAAGCCCATTCAGAGGGGAAAAAATGGTTTTGTTTCCAAAGCTATACACCTCCTGCTCACCAGGAGCAGTCCTGAACTGAGTGATTTGAAAACTTCTGCAAGATGGGAAGGAAATCACAACTGGCTGTGGCCAATCATCGGTAGAAATAATTTTCTGCTGGCAGCTTGGCTTCTATGTAATTTTATCTGGCACAAAGATTTGGAGGAAGACTGGTATACATGGATGAGTCATCTCTCCCCCTCTCTACCCCTTTTTAGACTAAAAAAATTAATGGCTAGCTTAAGAGCAAACTAATGACTGGTTATATAACCTTGTTAAGTACATGACAGACCTATGGAAAATGGTTTTTCATTTTGGCTTTCCACTGACTCAGAGATTTTGTGTTTGTTAAATCAGACTGTCACGTAGCAGCGATAGATGAACTAATATAAACTAATTGAGTTTGGACTGCTTGAGCAGCTGGCCTTCCTCTTTCTTTGCTGCAGCCTGGTCACACTGAGTACACCATGCTGCCCCCTTCTAGGGGAACTGGGTTCGTATTTTTGTGTGCTAGGCTAGGCTAATCTCAGACGGAGGGCTGAAATCACATGAATAGTTTAACATGTGTACAGCACCTGATGGGTCTGCAAAATGAACAGGGCAGAACTCTCCAGATGCAATTTTGTTAGAAAACGTCTGCTGAAAGCATTTGCTGTTCATGATTTTTTCATATCTGACCTTGAGATATTTTTAAAATATTTTCCTATTTAATAATTTCTGTTGTCTGCGGTTTTGGTGGTTGTGGTCTCTTGACATCCAAGTGTAGGTTTATCTTTACCATCATCCCAACAGGAGGAACGGTGAGTCACGTGAGCTGAATGAAACTTTGCCAAGAAACCTAGAGAGCTCAAAGAATTCAGTCAGTCCCACTGAAGTCTGGGCTTAGGACTGTAAAAGGGTTTGCTGGAAGGTTTGTAGTTTCAGGAAGATTCCAGGTTGCAACTTGGCAGAAAAAAACAAATCTGAGTGTGGAGCAGCTTTGAATCTGGAAGTCCACTGGCAGAATTGTGGGTGTCTGAGTACAGGGGATGCTGGAGAAAAGCCAGTGTGATCTTCTGCATATGAAATTGCCTCAGGCCTTCCTGCTCCAGGGCCGAGCCTCATGGATTAACAGTGCCATTCATTTATCTTTTTATTGTGAGCTTCTGAGTACTTTTTTTTTTTTTTAAACATACACGCACACACAAATGGATACATATATAATGTTCTTGCCATGCATCTAAAAGAAGACATTCGTGTGTCTTGTTAACTGACAGAAGACTAAATAACCTCCTTGGAAAACACACTGTCCTACACCTGGCCGTAAGTAACTGCTTAGTAACAAGGGAAGTGACCCATCAGTCTCACACTTGTGGAGCATGCTTTCCCTACAGCCCACCCACTGCCTGCTCCATCACAGCTCGGGTCTCCTCCTTGCCCAGATTTGCTTCTTGAACGCTGTGTGGCAAAGCCAGAATTCAAATGAGCGAGGAAGAGCAGTCAGAAACACAGGTTTTGTTCACCTGCATGTAGGATTACTGGCAAAACTATTGAACTTAGCATAGAGGCTGTTAGTGACATTTTTTGCCCCAGTTCTGCGAGCAGCAGGAGAGGTGGTGTAGCTACTGCCATCAGTAGTGACAGCTCCTGAGTCTTTATTGGGCCATTTAGTACCTTGAAGTTGTTTCGTTATACTTGTCAGAAGTTGGAAGCCCTTCAGTTCCAATGCTGGTGGTTTTTTTCCATGATTAGTACCTTAGAAACTATCCCAAGCTGCTTCCTCCTCAAAATGTGGACACCCTCACTTGCATGGATGGTCTAAGATCCATAGCAGCCCCAGCAGCACTGGGGTGTCTACACAGGAGAGTATGGTTGGAGACAGATAACTTGACATGAATTTGTACGAGGTGTGAGCCTGCATTCGCAGGAGGGAAGCAGGCAGGACGCCACCATGTCCCCTTTGAGACACTGCTGGTCACCATGATGCACCACGGAGGTATTTGACGGCATGGTAGGCAATAGCTGCGACAGCTGGCAGTCAGTTAAGTGGCATGGCTGGCAATGCCTCACACGGGGTGGCAACGTGCCCAGCATTTGCTTACACAAGGACTAATGGGAATGCGTAGGTGGAGGAGGAATAGTCTCTCTTGACTTTCTCTGTGGGCTCCAATCCTCTTGATGGAAAACAAGCTTCTGACATGAAAATGGATGGCTCCTCGTGCTGTTTTAGCCTATGGCACCATGCAGCTGGATGGCTGTCCTAAGGGAAATAGCTGGTTTTTACACAAAGCAATCTACATCTGGATTTCCTCTCATTTTCATTTTCATTTTGAGACTGGAGCTGAACCAATTGTATGCATGAAAAATAACGCGTTCATCGTGATTATTTCAACATTTTTTTTTCCATTTATTATTAACATCAGGACACTGTTTCATGTTCCTATATGGTAAAAAGAAATCAGAGTTTAAATAAAATTAACTGTCAGGGTTTAAGTAAAATTAATTGCCTGTTAGAAAGTGACAGAGGCTGAGGAATTCTGTTCCTCATTCTTCCCCTCTCTCAGCTGTTTCAGCCTCAAATGATGTGGTGCTTAAGGTCTTCCCTGGCAAAGTACTTCTGGTAAAGGTCTACTGGGAAAGGTGTTCCCTTCTCCGGTACACATTTGCACTATCTCCATGTAACTAAGATTAAAAAGGGTTCCATAACTTTAATAAAACTCTTTTTCTTCAGTCAGATTCTCCATTTTGCCTTGTCATTGGTTTCTGAGCTGGGTTTCCCATTTACCCCTAGTAAATTTAAAAACGAATATGACTTACATGGGGGTCATTCATCTGTGCAATCCATAGCAAAGAATTATTTGGGAAAAGACTTTTGGCGTAACTTTGTCATACAAATGACAAAATTTAGTTCAGCTTTCAGTTCTTTCTAAATCTCTCACATTTTTGCGAAGGAAGGGAAAGTTAACTTAGAAGTAAAAGGTCTATTTATTGTTTGCTCTCCTCCTGCTTTCTGCAATATTTGCATATATAGTGGCATGCTTGCCATATATCTTTAGCTAAAAAGTACTGTGAATTCTGTATGCAGGGTATTTTTCACCAGTGTAGAGTGGCTATGAGTCCAGGCAGGTACCTTTATTTCTCTCTCCTGCACCAAGGTAAATCTAGAGGGCTTTGTTTCCCTGAAGCGCCTCTGGATTTAGATGAGCATAGCTGAATGCTGAATCTGCCCCACTGTCTCCTCAGCACAAAGACTCTGAAATGGATTTGCAAGTCTCGGATCAGTCCCTGGGGCATCCTAGTCCACACTGTAAAACCACCGTATGTAAATTGTCACCGTTAAATAAGTTGCTCAGGAGGGAGGGAGAACAGGATGGAAATTGGAAGTGACTCGGTGCTCATGCTGGGTTTCAGACAGGGCTGCCCTTCCAGTTCAGAGGTCGCTGAAACGGCAGGGAGGAGATCGTATGGCTGCCATATGGACTGCATGTGGCAGATGGGAAGGTCATCTCCATTACTCCCACATTCTGCAGAAAAATAGAAATAAAAAATGAAACATAAAAAACAAGCCTCCTCCCATTCAGCCATAGGAATAGTGTAGAAGAGCAGAACAGGTTCTCCTTTCAGAGTATTTCTGTGATAATTCATTAGCTGATGTCCCCCGTTTTTCATCTCTTTAGGGAAGTCTGCTGAGAATTTATTGCTGAGCCATTAATGAATTTTTAAACTGTCAGGGAGTAATGTAAATAAGTGGGATCCCAGATCGTTACACAGCCATTATCAGGTCGAAATGCATGCACAGAACTGTTGCTTCAAGCAGAGGCTAAATCTTCACGTAGAGCTACGCAAGGTACAGAGCCCCTCACAGAAACTCCTACATGGCCCCATTCAGCGAGAGCCCAGCTGTTGCCTGAACCCTCTCTCTGCTGAGGGGTGAAACAGTGTCCCCCGAGGAGAACATTTTGATTTGCCAGCTAGACCTCAACAACAGCTTTTTGTGGCTTCACTGTGACAGAAGGAAAAGCATACTTTAATGACCTGGGCCTTGGCTTTTCCTTCCATTGGCCAGGAAGGTTTAATAGTATGGTGGAGAGTTTTGGCACAGAGATCTCTGGAGCATCAGTGTCCATGGTCAGTGCTGGCCACTGCCACTAGCTGCTGGCATGGGACAGATTTTTGCAAAGGGAGAGGGCACTCGGTCCTTGCCAGAAGGAACAGGGGAAAGCAGGAAAAAGCATGCTTATGGGGCAGGAGCAAGGGCTCACAGAGGGAGAAAACGTCTCGACGGACATTTCCAGCTCCTTGCCCTCCCACCCACACAGCACATGAGCTTCACAGGTACCATGACGCTTAAGCGTCAGGAGCGTACTCCTACTGAGACAGCCAGATGCCCAAGCAATTGCCCCAACGTTGTATCCCTGAAACCACCTCCCTTCTGCCTAAGCCCAGGGATGGTCGCTCGGTGTGCTCTGGCTGCCAGAATAGCTCGTTAGATGCATCTGCTACACCTGTGGCTTCATTTTCTCCCTGAGAATTAACTGTAGTGAGTGGGAACAGTATTTCGTGACAGCTGCAACAACCAGGTAGGAAGGGTTTTAGTGACTATTAATTTCTGACTTTTAATGTCATTAAAAACCTGAGCCCTTTCAATAGAACTAGTTACTGCCTTTACAAATACAGAAAAAATTTAAAGCAGCAGCTCTAACAATGAGACCAGTTATAGGAAAACTTGTCTCAAGTGCTAGGGCTTGATTTGTCCAGCAAAAGGGGTTTATTTGTTTGCTTTTTACTTTACAGAGGAGAAAAAAAAACTTTCCCATTCCAAGATAGATAATCGTGCATGAAAACCAGGCATGTTAAATATCACAAGCAAGGCCTCGTGTGCCCAGGTGCCTGAAGTCCAAAGAAAAGAGTCACATTAATGTCAATGTGCTTTGGATCATTAGCTCTTAAGCCTCTAACGATGTTCCCTAATGACCCTACTGTTCTTCCTCCTCCATCAGACTCTCTCTAACCTGCAGGAGCTGTGCTAACTTTTCAGGGTTTTGCTGTAAGAGAGCCTTTGAAAAAACAGGTAAGTATTCCAGTAATATATAAGAGACATTACCCATTGGGAGTCTGGAATGTAATTTATAGGAGGTTGTATCCACAATATTCATTATGTGAAGGCTCAAGTTCTTATTCATTTTTTATTTCATTCATTTATTCTGCTACAGGGACAAGAATAAAAAAGAACACCTGTCCCAAGATTAAGACAACTTGCCATTAATTTAAAACTGCAATATAGTTGCTGGTTACAAAAGCAGCACCTCCCTCCTCCCCTCACACACACAATTTCATATACTAACCAGCAGTCAGCATTTTCTCCTGGCCAGGTCCAAGGCTGGGGCAGACCATCATCATGACATTGCCTTCAGCTTTCCCTGGGTGAAGTTTGATGCCCACACATTTTGCTCTGCACCGATAGAAAGCTCCCTTTTCTGCAAAGCCAGAGTATAGCCTGACTTTGTTTTGAGTCTGTCAACACATGTTCCAACACCCTTCTCGAGGTCCAGAGAAGGATGCACTGGGTGACCCCAGCAGCTGTTCTCCCTCCACAGGGACTACAAAGACTTTTGCAGTATCAGCACAAAGTAGATTTAAAACACCTACTCTGTATTTACAGGCTTTGTGAGCACCATACATATGTTTATATTTCTCTCCAAAACTCTGGGTGAGCAGGGCCCCACCTTGCGGCCCCAGTATGGCAATTAGTTAATCCTGCCCACGTCCTCCAGGCAGAGATACAGCCTGAGGGGTTCTTGGTCAGCCACTCTTTCCACTTGCACCAGGGTGACGTGAACTACCTCTTGGAGAAATTGTTCTCAATTTAAGAGGGAGCGGAACTTGACCCTCCAGGCTGGCTGTTATTGCAAGAACATAGGGAAAGCTTGTAAGGCGCATGCAGGATGTAGGAAATGGGTACTTTCTGTCAAAGTTGTGTGCTAGGGAGTCTTCAAGCTATTCAGAGGGCTCATAACTTAGCTTACTGTTTTCTGATAGATCCTAGAATATGGTCCTACCCCTAGTACAGAGGTTGCCAGATATTTTGCGTTTGGGCATAATCTCTGGCCTCATCACTGCCCATCTGATCTCTTCGTACATTTTTGTCACACAAAATGCACCAGAAGCATCACAGTTCTTTTGGGAAGTAGGTCTGCCTTGCTGCCTTCTCACACTGCTGCAGCTCAGACTTAGATACGTCAGGGAACAAGACTTCTCAGCCTGTGTTTTGGAGAAAGCATGCAGCACAGCAGCGCCAAAGGAGACCAAGGGAATCCTCCTGATCCTTACACTGACCAGAAAAGGCACAAAAGAAGTCTTCATAGGGAAAAACCTGTAGGCAAACACTGGTAAGTGAGTCAGCAGAAACCGTTTTGCTGACTGACTGGATAGCAATGCATTATCCTCTGCGCAGTCTGAGCACTTGCGGTCAGGGCAGTCACCCTGGGGAGGCTTGGCACCAGCCAGCTCCAGGCACCTGAAGGGAGGCAGGCGCCTGAGCTCCCTGCACCAGAGGCAGCCACGATACGTGGAATGAATTGCCCTCTAGAGGTGCTTTTCTCTCTCTCTCTGCTGAATGTACTGGAAGCCTGGACAACTAGCTTGGACTTGGTCCTTGAAAGAGCCATTAGACAGCCACAATTCAGCAAGGTGACTCCTCCATACATCTCCAGAAGCTCAGCCTGAAAAATGGATGGGGATTCACCCTTTTAGGATCATCTGTCCTCCCTCTCTGAGTTCTTGGTTGGGCATTGCAGGAATCATTGTGCGATCAATATTATTAATACTAGCAAAATTACTCTGGCTCTAAATATGGATACAACAAGAAAGCAAATTGAAACAGCAAAAGAGGTCTTCGTGGTAACACAACTTCAGAACTGAGATTGTAATCACACAGAAGCTAAGGAATGTAAATGTGTGGTAATCAGAGTATTGTAACTCATCTATCCACATGTTAATAGTATTTTCTCACCATGTATTCCATTAGTATTAATGGCTTAGGTTCAAATTCTGCAGTTTTCTATGATTATGACTCATTTTTCAGCTAAGGGGCCTATCCATGGTGATCAGCATAGCAGGAGCAGGATTTTTAAAGACTTATGTGAGTATGCCACGTGTGTGTGATCCTTCGTGTAATAACTTTTGAAACCCCCTGGCCAAAGCCAACAAAAAGCAAAAGCACTGTAGAGGGTGCTTAGGTAATTCAGCTCCTACGAGGTCTGTGAAAATAGGCAGTTGTGAAGAGAAGAGACCTGCCACTGGACAGGATGCCATGCTGCTGAATGATCTCAAGCAACTATTAGACATTGGGGATCTCACATCAGAGAGAGCAGCTTTCCAAACCAAGGGAGAAACACTCCTCATCTCCCAGGGCCTGAAGCCAGCCATGCCTGAAACACAAAGCCATGCGTTTTGCTCCTCTCAGTGCCAACATTCACAGAATTGCTTGTTAATTGAACAGTGTCTTAAAGCAAGTGAGACAACACATGACAACATGTATTTTAATGTGCCATAGTCTCCAACTATCCCAAAAAAAAGGTAAAATAAGGACATAGGTTGTTTTGGGTATACAGCCTGGCTGCTGCCCTTCCAAACAGAGACACCATCACAGTGACACAGAGCTCTGGTGCACCCAGGCTCCCACACTCCTGCCTGCATGGGGGCTTATCTGAGCATTAGTGAAAATAATAATAATAAATAATAATAAGAGCAGTGCCTGGATAAAATACATTCATATGGAAAGCAGTGGGCTAGGCAGCCCCTTTGCCTTACATCATGCAGGGAAAGGTTGCTTCATCACGCGTTCTCCACCTGCTTTGGGTTTTGGTGTTCCTCAGGTGTGGGTAAAGTGCATGCGAATAGTAAATTCTTAAGCCAATATGATTTGAGTTACCTGAAAACACAACAGCAAATGTGGGGTTCTCTTCTAAGGGTTGCTTGAATAGACTTGCTTTTAAAAAAGGAGTACAGAATAAAAGCATGAATGATTCTGTATCACAGCTACAGTGGTTAGTAAGGTACTATAAGCCAGAGAGAATTGTCTTTATTTTATTAGAAACAGTGCTAGAAATGAATTTAATTCCTATTGGTATAAAACCAAGTCTGTCTCCAATCCCTCTCCTTGTCTTCCTATATAAAGCTCAGAAGTGGTTGTGCTGGAGAGTTTGGTTGATGCTTGTCCCTAATTCACTTTGTAGCTCTGCTGCACCTTGCATTTGTAAATCCCCAAGCACTCAGAGCAAACACCTGCAACGCTGAGAAGATCCCTGTGTGGTGAGGATGTTTTAGTATCTCGACTTCCGAAGTGGCTGAAATGAAGTATGGCAAGAAGTGGTGTGACTTGTCCCTGAGCCAGCTGGTGACAGAACCTGGAAAAAAGCATAAGAGTCCCCATGCCAGGAGCCTTGGTCTAGGCTGGACCCCTCCTTTATTGCTCTCATCTGAACCCTCAGCAGAATGACCCAGCTCTTGAGGGCTCAGCAGAGGCTTACAGACAGAATAAAGAGACCTGCTCCGGTTTTGATATTCATGGTTTTTTCAGTGACATTGAACTTTGAGCTGAACTCCACCTGTTCTTCTCCCTAATCATCAGCTTCCTTTTGCTTATATTCTTAGGCATGGATGAGAGCGGATGGCAGGTCGCTGGGTTAATCTGCATCTAATCCATAGCACAGTCACAATGCTGAGCAGAAACCATGTTTAGCTCCCTGCTGTGAGTACCTGTTCTGCCTGCTGGGGTTGGGAAATCCAGCTGGTTGATGCACTTTCACCGCTTTTCCACTACAGAGCGCGTGACAACAAGGTTTCAGGTCTGGATGGGACCGTTTTTGTGCCCGAGACAGGAGCAAGCCTACTTAGTCTTTTGCGGGCAGACATGAATGTTTTCTTCTTGATTTTTTAGTCAGCTGTACCCCAAGAAACACTTTATAACCTGCTGCTTTTTCAGAGCGTTTGGAAAAAATGAAAAAAGTAGGCAACGCTGATCTTAAGACTTACTCTCGGTTTTCTGATCTCACGCTCGTTATTCTTTCCACCGTGAGTCACTCCCGTTAAGCGCGGCCCAGTTTACCCACCCTCGCCCTCTGTTTTGTTAGTGACAACGAGAACAACTGTGCGACAGCAATGCTCGTATGCCACAGGATGTTCTCTGTGTGTAAGCCTTCTTTTGACGTTTGTGGGTGTTTGCGTCCTTTAACAAGCAGGCAGAGCCTAAATTTCAAAGGTATTCACTGCCTGCAGTGACAACGTCAGATGAAGTGTGGCTGCTGCGTTTTATACAGTCAGGCCCACAGGTAAATAATATGGAGGTGGAGTGAACCTTGACTCAGCCAGACACGCAGCCCAGGCTTCAACCTCATTTTTAGCCCAATTCCCAAAGGAGGGGAGCCTTCTACAATCATGTATTTGTTCATTCTGCCTTCCCATAACTTTTAAGCCCATTACTGGTTTTCTATGGAATTTAAGAGAGATGTCCCAAATATAAGACGACCCCCAAGTCTTTTTAGACCAGGCAACTGAAGAGAGACCTTACTAATTCCTCAGTGAGGAAGAAGCCACCATGTGACTCTGTCCATCGTAGACACTAGCAAATCCACAGGGCTTTGCTCACTCTTGAGACCCAAGCTGATAGCAAACCAAACCTCGTTCGTTCGCTTACTCACAAAATAAATGTGTGCCCTAAGTTCATGAGGACCACCTCCCATGAACTTTTATACTTTTATATATACTTTATATACACTTTTATATGTGCAAATTTCCTCTCACAGGTAATCCTACCTGGGCAAGGGACAACAAGCACCCAAACGTCCCAGTTCTCCTTTGGAGGCACTGGCTTGCATCACTTCTTTATTTCAGGAAGCCCTGATCTGGAGAGTTACAGCTGATTAAGTTCTCAGGCTCCCACGAAAAGGGAAAGCTGATACACATTTCTGCCAGCTTTTTGAGGGGGAGGGAGCAGAAACATCTCAGTGTTGGATAAACCTTAAAAAAAAAAAAAANGGTGTGAAAAAACCAAAAAAAAAAAAAAAAAAAAAAAAAAAAAAGCTGGATTCGCTAATTCACTGAAGGTGGCCAGGGAAACATAGAAATTATTAAAAAAAATCCCTTAGGTCAATAACCAGTCTGCCTTTGGAGAGACACAAGGGTTCGGTGGGTGTAAGTTTAATTAAGCCAGCCAAAAACTGAAGGGAAAATTAGAAACCATTTCCAACAATGCTTTACAAAACCTTCCCATTGAAACAGACACTTTAATTGAATAGGAGCTGAGCTGTACTTTGATACATGAGCCCCAGCCCAGGGTGCCTCTTGCTGCAGAAAGCAGTGCTGTGAGGTTTCATTTAGAAGCAACAATCGCTCACCGTTATCCTTTCCTCGTTGGCAAACATCAGCTCCCTCCCTCTTTTTTTTTTTTCCCCTCCCTTCAATTAAATGTTTAATTAAAGTAGTATGACTCCCTTTCATTTGGAAAAGTAACTGACGACACCGGCATGTAAAAAAATAGTCTGAGAAGCGAGCTGGAATACACACAGCACAGAGCATGGGCAAGGCCTACAAAAATGTAGCTCTTAATTTGCTTTGGTGCCACATCAAATCGCAGTGATGGTGAGGCGATACAGCTGCAGGAACATCTGGAAGGAGCTGATAAACATGGGTTTGGTTGGGTCTGAAGCATGCATCCGGTGCAGCTTGCTGCTTTATTTTTTTTATTCCTGAATGGTCAGCTCAGCAAAGCTGGGAGTGAAAAGCAACGTTCACAAAGACACATTTTTGGTAAGTTTTCATACAGTGATTCAGGAGAGCTTGTTGAGTTGCTTGATAAGCAGGCTGATGCCTAATAAGGATTTTCTGCTGTATCTTGTAGATCAGTCTTTGTCAGGTTACGTGATGGCTCATCACCCTGACACGTTCCAGGGCCAGCGAATGCCTCTGCTCTGACTCCATGGCTCTTTTTCCCAATACCTTTATGAGACCTTAGCAGAAACTTATAGTTACACAGATTGGCTGGGCAGCCCTTTCCTGGCTATTGGCTTGAAGGTGCCCCACTTAACTCTGACGGTTTGGTTTTCTCAAGCAGCCTTAAAAGCAGAGCACAGGAACTCCTGCTTTTCTTTAAATGGGTGGAAATTCCCAGAGTTTGAGTTTTTAATGCATTCTGAATTTTCTATGCCAATAGTATTACATCTCTCTTCACATATTTTTAACAGAAAATATTTGAGTTGGGATCTTTTTCTTTGTTATCTTTACTTGTTGACCACAGTCTGACATACCTGTGCACATCAAAAGATTTCTGTCCTCTGAAGAACTGCTGCAATGGGGAGCTACTCTTCATAGGCTGTGCTTGGGGGGCTGGTTTTACCTATCATTTCCAATGAAAGTTTGTGCAGTACACAGGCTTGATTGACTGAGGCCAAGAACAAGCCAGGTTGATTCATTACTGGAACAGTATGTGTGCATGTCTGATTGATAGGGGAGGGCTTGGAAATGAACCCAGGTCAACAGTCAAGCCCAGGGCCTACCTAGAAGAGCAGGCATAAAGTGAAGACTGACAGGTCACATCCCTCCTCTGCACACCTTGGCCTGGAGTCCAATCTTCTGGCACCTTGACTGGCTTCCGATGCACACCAGTGATGCACTGCCCACATTTGAAGAAGTCAGTGCTGAATGCCATGGGGACATTGCTATTGAGGTGGATGGTTTTGTTCCCCAAGTTTCTCTGGCTGCTCATTGGAAAAGATGGACTGGGTTAAAGCTGAAAGTTGCTGGCGCTCAGTGTTCACAGTACAGCTGGTCAGAAATTTTCTGGCATGCTTGTCTGGCATAGCAAAAGCTAACACACCAGCACTGAAACAAACTGGAAACATGTCAATTTTTATTAGATCCTCCCAGAAACCAGGCAGATGTGGGATGGCATCCTTCCTGCCAAGCAAGTTTTGAAAGCTCGCCTACCTCCCTCTGCAGCAGCCCACCAGGCATGCTGCTGGCGAGATGGCAGGCAGGGAATAGAGGCTGACATGCCCCCATCTCCTGGCTGCCTGGCAGCGGGACTTCCCAGGGCTTCCCGGCTGCTGGACTTCCTGACAGGCCATTGAGCCCTGGGAGTGCGCTGGAGAAAGCAAGGGGATGGACATCCTACTCTGTGAAGTCTTGGGGACTTCCTACTTCAGCCCTGCAGGAGAGACACAGATTCCTATCTTTATACATTTTCCGTCTCTTTCAGAATCAAATTTGATTGAGGCTTGTTTGCTTGGCTAGGTTTTTTGCTTCCTCGTTGTTTCCTTGGTTTTTTATTTCAGAATTTCCCAAGGCACAGGAAGAGTAGTTTCTAATCATCCCTTAAGCAATAACCTTCTGCAAGAGGAGACTAGACATCTTATGAGGTTTTTTGGCCTCCTGTGATGCTTCTCTTCCTCAGGCCAAGAGGAAGAAAGGACTGGAGTCAAAGATGTAAGGTGGCAGTGGGCAGAACATGTATTTTGCTGTTTCTTTCCCAGTAGCCTCCAACCTTTCAGAAAAATCAGTTGGTAACGTACCTAATGATCCCTTTTTTTTCTTTTTTTTTTTTTGCAGCTATCACTAAAATGACTTGGCCCTAAAAGGGCACTCACTTGACAGCTGGTAGGAATCAAACAGTAAGTGGGACCATGACGTCCCAATGCCACTGCCGCTGCCAGGCAGTGCTGTGCAGGAGCACCCCAGCCACCCTGGCTCCAGGGCGCAGGTGGCCACAACCACACGGTTCTGCACAGGATGAGAAGAGGCACAAGTGAGCCTGCGGCAAGGCCGAAGCAGGGAATGAAAGGCCAGCTTCCTGAGGCTAAGCTGGGAGACAGAGCATCCTGGAATGGTGTCAAGACCCACTGGAGATGTCAGCGGGATCTCTCCTTCAGTAAACCCTTAGGGGTCATTAGGTGATGTTTCTTTCTCGGCACAGCTGCAAATATGGTCCATCGCCTCTGTTTTGCTCTGCTAGCACTGTTTTCCCACTGACTTTAGTGTTGACCTAGCACAACTGTTTCATCTCATTCCCATCCTAAAATGAGGTATAATCTGAGGGAGGCCTGTTTTTCATTAGCATTGAACTTGCAGCACAGGAACTTTCTCTGATGCAGTTCACAAGGGGGCGAGGAGGTGGGAGGGAGGGTTAGTTATTACCTCTGTTTCCTCTGCTGGAGCGTGGGCTTCTCTACTGAGCTCTGTCGTCTCTCCCAGGGGCCAGCAACTAATTCCTCCATACCCCTGCACACCGGAGCCTCTCTTTAGAAGAGACTTCCAATCATGACAAATTATCTGTGCTGATTTTGTGACATGAACTGTTGCCCATTAGGGAATGAACTGACACCAATAAATTCATTTCACTTACAACCTCACACTGTGCATGAATTGAAGTTCTAGAGGTGAAAGACATAAATTTACCAGGTGGGCAGACACACAGCTTCCCCCTAAGACTGTGCACTTCACCTTTGCTACGTGCCCTGCTTCTGCTGGGCCAGCCCAACATTAATTTTGCATAGAGGAGATTTCTCCTGTACCATGCACAGTCCATATGATTTATACTTGCCTGAAGTAGCTGTGTGAATAGCCATACCACAGAACTACTGGCTGTGCCTTCACCAAAATAAAAACTTCAAACCCAAACACACTCTTTTACTTTACAAGATAAGAACAGTTAGTAATTGCATATCATCTTCTGACTTCCAGCCTCTGCAGAGTCAGTAATTAATGAGTCTTCCCTATGCCCTGGTGGGGCAAGTGAGTGAGCGAGCATTATTTATTAGGCAGAAAGGAGTTCCCATATGCGCAGATCTACGTCTTAGTCATTCTGATGGTAAATTCATCAAATCATTCCAGCAGATAAGGCTCTGCTTCTCCACAAACACTCTGTCAGTCAAGTGGCTGAAAGTTTCACTCATTTACCCAACTGAAAATCTCACAGTCCCCTGGCCAAATAGAAACTTCCAAGCGTTTAGTTAAAAGCTTCTTGTCATGTAATTCTGCAGAGGAAGGACTGGGGGAAAAAAAAAAAAAGGCTTTCCCAAAAGGGGCAGACACAAGTACATGCAGAAGCAGAGAGGAATGTAGTTGTCTGTGTGTCCCCATGTTCCTGGGAGTTCCTGATCAAGATGGGGATCCTGTCAGGTTGTGCGGTGCGGGCACCGGGAGAAGGTGGTCCTCAGCCTGGAGCACTCATTGACCTTGTCCCCCCTGCCTGCATGTTTTGAATAGCTGTTTTGAAATAAAGCTTACTGGACATAATATGAAATAAAGGGTCTTGAGGATGAGGTCTCTCCTTTTCTTATGAACAGCTATAGGAAGGATTAGACATGGTCATGGGTCGCAGGTCCATAAACAGGTATTAAAGGGAAAGAACAGACAGGGATGTGCCCTTCGGCATCCTTAACACACCCACAAGTGTGGGTGTTAGAAGATGGATGAAGGGAATGGGGTCACAGAGAGTGGCTGGGCTCACGTGCTCTCCTTAAATTGCTTCTCTTAAGACAGAGCACTGGGCATGACGGACTGCTTGTCTGACCCAGCGGGGCATTTTTTGTGTTCTCATGTTAAAAGAGAAGGCTGGAAACAGCCTCCAGAAGCCGTAGGAGGGAAGACATAGCTTTGCTGGGTCTTCCAAGTACAGTAGGCACTGGAAACACCTCCAGGGTTGCTGCTGGCTGAACCGCTTCCTTTTTGCTTTCATCCAGCAATCACATGTTTTTCCCATCCCTCTGAGGACCCAGGCCTACCCGCAGCAACAGCATACAAAGGTCACATTTCTTGTGAATGTGCAGGAGAACCTGAAAAGAGCCACTGCTTGGGCAATGAGTCTGGTCAGGAAATGGTCTTTTTTTCCTGCTTTCTTGTTTTCTTTTCTTTTTTTTTTTTTTTTTTACCTTTTGGCAAAAACAACAAGTATAGTGATTTGGGAATACTGTCTAAATGCATCACAGTAGTTGTTGCTTAGAAGCTTTTTATTCCTCTCTTCACTTGTATATTTTGTGCTCGCTGCTTGAACTTCATTAATTCAATGAACTGAACCTTATTTTTGGTAAGCATCCTGTTGACCTCTCTGTAACTCCAGGAAGCTCTTCACCACAAACATCGTCTCTCTCTCCGGTCATAGCTTGTCAGTTCCACAGAAGAAAGATTGTGGTCACCTCTCTGCCTGGAAAGTGTTTATCCTGCTGTCATAAATAAACAGGACACACTGGGAATGGGTAAGGTGCCCAGGAGGATCTCTGGGGGAGAGATCAAACCCCAGACACCCCTCTGAATACCAATTTCGCCAGACCCTTTCCATTGCACATGAGAGGGAGAACTACGTTTCAGCTCCTTCCACGCTTGCTCCCCATGCAGAGCGGCAGGACCTCAGCCCTGCTTTGGGTTGCTGTGGTGCCTGCCCCTCCAGGCACACCTAATACAGTCGTATGTGAAGGCAAAGATGAAGGCTCAGTGG
>VZTL01000716.1:2241-88208 GCA_013400535.1 Scopus umbretta
CCTCCTGAGCAGGATAACCTCATCGTACATCATAAATGTTTGCCCTTTTCTGGCAAAGAACACATTCAGGCCCATGCTCCATCTGTTTATCTGCTGTATTCAAATAATGAGGATATTTTGGCTATTAGGGAAAGAGGAAAAATAAGCTCTCTACTCCACTTGGAAATAGACTGACATGAAGTGGCAAAACAGAGGTGAGACTCCAGAGGCTGAGCTGGGTTCTGCATCTCTCTTATGCTATAATTCTCTGAACTAATGTTCCTGAAAGTTGTCTTTTTTAAAGCACTGAGGGAGGAGAGAGGAATTCCGCTCACAGTCTAAGGCCATGAGACCAAGACACATGAGTTTAGGTACCTGTGTGTGATACCAAATGTAAGTGACTACTGTAAGGTGAATCAAGACTATTTCTAGGTGCCACTGACTGCATTGACTAGTTCTTCACTGACTAGCTTGATAGCACAGCGCTTCATATAGGCATAATTAATGTAGGTTTCTCATTATTGAGTAAACTGTGTATGACTAGAAGTGTCATACACTGACACCGTGTGAGGGCTGTGTCCTACTATGAATTTTAGTAATTGGATGAGGAGTTACCTGTGACTAGGACTGACAAGTTGCTGTGAAAACAAGTCAAACCTCTGGAAGTTCCATGATAAAATCCATAGATAAAGTTATTTTTACTTTGATTGTTAGGGGTTGAGATTTCCAGGTTTAATCAGTGTGGATCTCTGGCTCTGTCTATCCCATAGGATAATGTGCATCACACCTCTAGCACAGCAAATTCTGTACCAGGCCTGCTGTGCCTTCCCATGTCTGACTGTAGCTCAGCTTTAGCTTTGTGAATGCATGCAGTACTTAAGAAAAGCCAGTCCCAAAACTAAGCAAGATCATACTTGAGCTTTCCAATGCCCAGTCTGTCTAGAGCTCATGGACCAGAAGCTGGGGGTTAAGTTAAAGAGCTTATGTTGGTTTTTCCCTTTCAGAGAATCTTAGAGCTCTGCTCCAGTCTGAAGAGGACAAGACAAGTCTGGACCCAAGAATAGCTCTGAAACTCTCATTTAATAAGAAATGCAGATGCACATTTGTGCATCACCATGCATGCAATATATGTGTCAGGGCACATGAAAATATGTGTGATGGAAAGGCATTGGACATAATCGGAGGGAAAGCAGAGACGCTCTGTTGTAAACAAAAGGTGATGTTGGAAAGCAGAGCAGAACTGGGATAGAAATCACTACTAAAAAGAGGAGACAATCTAAAGATGAATCAGTGTTAAAGCAGTTTAAAGAGACAGAGTCTTAGAATTAGTACTAATGGACACTGATTTTGTAAGAAATATTATGGTCTATCCTAGGCAGTATCATGTGTCACTGAATGGTTTTAGTTAGCTATAAAAATCTAGTTTGCCTTTTCTTCTCAAGTCTCAGTCCATCAGAGTCATACTGTGGATCTCAATAGCTGGCATAAACACCCTAATTCAAGACCGCTTTGTTTGATTAAATCAACAAAGCTTATTTTGTACTGTTGTACCAGACTGTACAAGATTGGATGAGACTAGAACGAAGCGGAGCAAAGATTTGAGGCATTGCACTGCATAACAGTCTTTCAATAATTCCCCTTTATGCCTGTCACAACTGCTTCCCCTTTTCTAAATAACAAGATTTCAAGGGTGGAATATTTATTTACTTATTTTAATTTAAATTGGGCATAAAGAGCTTTCAAAGGCATTCAGGCAGCTCCCTCTGCTGGTGAAGCGATGAACCGATGTGTCGTGCCTGAGGGATGCTGGCGGTGAGGAAGGGATACTGGTGTGACCTGCAGAAAAACACTGCCCTGATCTTTTGTCTGAGGCAAGAATTACACTTAATAGAAGATGCTTGAGTTGTGTGACTGAAATGCTGTATGAATGTAAGTGCTGATGAAAGAAGTGTGAGAAGAGACAAAGCTATTATATAAAAACTTGGGAAAAAAAGAAAAAGATACTATCTAGAAATGCAAAATAAAAGCCTTGAAAATTCAGTTATAGGTGTTATGGCAAAAATCCAGGGGAATAATACACTAGTGAAATCAGCTGCAATCCCCTTTTTTTTTGCCAATACCTTCTTGAAGTACAATTAGTAAAGTACAGTCTGTTAAAATACATATTCTCCAGGGCAGCCACATTGGAAGGCTACCAGGTATGGTGGGTCTGTGTTCCAGGGCTAGCAAGCTACAGACATTAGGTATATACTGCTGAAGGCTTTCTTCACCAGCTGGCTTATGATAATTTTATGTAGTACAGAATTAGGATAAGGCCTTAGCTTTGGAAAATGTGTTTCTGTGTTTTTTTGTTGTGCAGAATAATGTATTTGACACTGACAAGGGTTTCTTCTGGTAGGAAGAATTAAGAGGCCGTAATCTGTGGTCATGCGCAGTTTGGTTTTTGAGGGCAGGAGGAGACATCAAATGTCTAATGTCCTGAGATATGTAGCACACATGGGCTAAAATAGGATATCTGTAAGGCAGTCCCACTCCATTTCTAAAAGGTGGCCTGTTACATCCACAGTCTACCAGTATATTTATCAGTGATCATTGCTGCAGTATTTGCTCCCATTCACTATCCTCCCAGGTCCTCTCTAAAGACTTCTGGAGAAGGGTTTTTCTTATACTCTGGATGGTTTTCAGAAAGTTTCAGCAGAGAGCCCTCAATACTAAACTGTTTTGAACAGGCGGATCTGAGAATTTATTAAGCATCAGTAATTCTCTGGGAATTATATACTAAGAACCGATTTAACAGAGAGAAGATTGGCTCTGGTCATACACAGTAGGAGGTCTGAGGAAGGAAAGCTCTTTAGGGATCTTAGGCTTCATCCCTGATCATTTCATTACATGGGGACAGAGTAATTTGACTCATTGCAGCTCCTCCACAATCTTAACAAAATCCTGGGAGAGTCTTCTGAAAACCAGGCCCACATGCATGTGAGTTTGCTGCTCCAAAGTGGCTCAGACCTTCTGCAGACCCTGGTTTATCTTGCACAAGGTGCCTCTGCATCAAATACAAGCCCAGGAAATGCATCTAATAATTCTCTACAAGGCTGGAAAGAGAACAACAGACTTCTCATGGCTTGGCCCACACCTTCTCTAAACCATTCAGGCTCCAGAAGATGGGAAACAAAACAGAAAGGTTAACTGCCTTTCTCAGTGAAATGAGGAACCAGTTTTGAGGCTGTAGCTGCCTTGGAGAGGACTATGCAACTGTCATTCTGTGCATAGAAGGAATACTGCTTCAAAGCCTCTGCAGAAAGCATAGAGAAGCACCATGCTCTACCTCCCCTCCTTGCAGATGCTGCTTGGTCCTAATGGATGATCCTTGCTCTATGCTTTCGAGCAAGTGGATCCCATTCTCCACCCAAGAGATGGGAGGCTACTCTATATTAGAATGAAACAAAAAATATTGTTACCCAACCTGCTCCTTTAGTTGCAGTGGGAAATTAGTAATTGAGTTAGATCCTGGTACATCTGGTGTCACTTGGTGGAAAGCAAGAGCTCTGATGTTAGCAGCCTTGACCTCCAACTCCTTTAACTAGCTGCAAATCATCTCACAGTGCCTTTGACCCATCTTTGTGTCCTGACATCTGAAACTAGCAGTGATCCATGAATTCAGGGAGAAGCCCTGTAACACCTGTATGCAAATTGAATCCTTTGTTGGCTGGAAATGAAAACCTTCCTCTAAGTCTTTCATTTCTGGAAAAGATGCTGGCTGTGTTTTACACATGAACAACTGCTGTATTGAGCTGATTTGTTATGTGTTCCCCTCAAGCAACCAAACAGTTCTAAACTTATTTGCAAATACATGACTGTCAGTATGTTACAACCAAGCTTTAACATGAAAACATGTTAAAGCCATGATTTCCCCAGTCAACAGTCAGTGAAGAGACAGTGGCCAATTTTTCTCTATTTGACATTTTCACATGTTCCTGGTTCTCACTTTACTATACTTTGTATGTATCATTTCAGTAGTGTTTGAATATACTTTCAATTAACAATGTGTTGTACATATTACAATGCTCAAGTTAGAAGTTATAGATAGGAAAATGTAAAAAGGGAGAAAGTTGGGCTAACAGTGCTTCCAACAGAACAATGAAGACAGCTTTTTGTTTTCTTCAGAAAGAAAGTATGTTTTTTCTTACCATTCCTGTAATTCCTTCTTTTGCCTAATGGATGATGTCTATTCAGTATATACAAGAAAACTAATACCCAGCACCTTCTATTGTGTGTTTAGTAACCATTGGCAAACTCTGGCTTTGTAACATAGACCAATCTCCACTGGAATTAAAGACAAGATTAAGAAAAATGTGCATTGCAGAAGTAGCAGCTATTAATTCTCAGTGCTTTAATTAGCACTTTATCTTTCTAATCCTGTAAGTAGATACAAAATCAGTGCTGAAATAGACACAGGCCATAATGTGGAAAGCCCTTCATTAGCAATGTTAAAAAGATGTACAGAAAAAAACCATTGCTCTGCTACTTCACACTTCTCAGTTTGTGTCTTGGTACTTGTGACTCAAAGAAAGAAAAAGATTCACATGCCAAAATCCCCTCCTCTGTTTTAACCCATGCGACTAAGATACTGGGTCAAAAATTATGCAGCTGAAAATTCTCCTGTTCATCACCTCTCTATCTTCAATTCTATAGCTGAGCCACAGCTTAAGAAGCTGGCCGATTGTGTCCCTCTATAGTCTCCTTTAATTGGCTCATTTCCATAGAAGAGGCCACCTGCCTTGGATCCTCAGCTGCTTGCCCTCAGACTAACTGGAGAGGGAGCCAAGTGGCTAGGCTGAGTAGAATGAAGAGGGTTTGCCACACGCCGGATTATTACCCGCCTTGAAGATGAATGGGGATGCACCCCAAGCTGGGTCTTTGTTCACCAAGTGTATCTTCACAGCCTGACCCAAGCACCTGGGCAGAGCCCTCCAATGGCAACCCTGGGTCCCCCTTCTGCCTCCCAAAAGCCACTCCCAAGGTTGTGTAAAGCCATGCTATATTTATTGTGATGATGAATTGTAGATATGAAGTACTTGAGAATCCCTCATTCAAAGTCAGTAGTAGCTGGATCCTTTCCAGAGAATCCTTTTGCTCGCTCACACAAACTCTCAAGAGTTGCTGTGAAAACTGAAGAAAGGATCTGGATGAAGAAACTTTTAATGAAATGGATATGTCAGTGAAGTAAAAGTCTCAGCATGAATTCCCACTGGCCACTATTAATAGAAGATGGAATTCTCTTTTGCTGCAAAACAATAGACTGTCTCCACAAATAATGTCACTTTTCAACCAGACCCTGGCTGCCACTTGCCCATATATCTTATTTTAAATAAACTTAGCATAAATTCACTCTAAGCCACAATTAATTTAGATGTATGGCCTAGCCATAAACCTCCAAAACTGGTTGCTCTTCCTGCAAGTTAATGCCCTGCTTAAGACCCACAGGAAGTGAGAATATAATAGTTATTTTTCCAAAATGTGTTGCACTTGAGCCATGAAGCTTCACACTTATTTTAAGTTTATAATTGCATGTTGTTTCTGTGGATACTCTTTTCTTTTTTTTTTCCTCACCCTGCTTGCCTTGTAAAGTTTGCCACATCAGAGCTCAAAATGGGTCCAGCTCCTCTAAGTTTGGCACAAGCAGATCCCTGCACTTACGAAAAGCCCCACTGGTCTCAGTAGCAGCTGAAAGTTTTTGAGGACTCTTTCAGGTCTCACTACTTGTTTTGGAGCTGAACTTTTCTAAAGGTCTGGCCCCAACTGTGGAGCTGGGGAATTCTTGAATTTTTAGCTCTTAATCATGTTTTTTTCATATTTCATTTCTTGTCATCTCCACCCAGATGTTCAGGTCTTACTCTCCCTCTCCTAGGCACCAGTTACTCAGCAAAGACATGCTCGAAACAAGCACTCATCTGCTATGAAGCACAGGAAGCACTGAAGATTTTGCCTGTGACTGCATGAAGAACTCTCTATGCTCTGATGCTGCATCACAGATAATGTGCAGGTTGAAAACACAGCTCAAACCAACCTTCCAGAGTGGAGTCTCAAAATTGCCTTGACCTGTTGTTTTCACAAATGAATGCTGGAGGACACATACGTTGTGGTGGGATGACTTCGGTTGCCCGCGCAGCCCCTCTCTCACTCTCATTCTAAAGTTCATGGGCTGAAATAAGGACAGGGAGATTACTTACAGTTACTATCATGGGAAAAACAGACTCAGCTTAGGGAAAAATAATTTAATTTATTGCCAATTAAAATAGATTTGGATGGTGAGAAATAAAGACAAAATTGAAATAACACCGTTCCCTCACTCCTTTTTCCTGGGCTCAACTTCACTCCTTCGTTCCCAGCTCCCCTACTTTCCCTCGGCCGTGAGCAGTGCAGGGGCGCAAGGATGGGGGCTTATGATCAGTCCATAACAGCTCCTCTCTGCCACTCCTTCATTCTCACATTTTTCCCCTGCCTGGGTCTTCCGCATGGGCTGCAGGCCTTCAGGACAAACCTGCTCCAGCATGGGCTCTCAACAGGCCACATTTCCTTCAGAAATTATCCACATGATCCAGTGTGGAGTCCTCCATGGGCTACAGTGTGGATATCTGCTCTGGCATGGTCCTCTCTGTGGGCTGTAGGGAAATACCTGATCTACCGTGGTCTCTCCCACAGGCTGCAGGGGAATCTCTGCTCTGGCCCCTGGAGCACCTCCTCCCCCAACTTCTTCTCTCACCTTTGTGCTAATAGGCCTGTTTCTCACACTTTTTCTCCTCACTCCACTCCCTACCATGTGGTGTTTTGCCCTTTCTTAAATATGTTTTCCAAGAGGCACCAGCAGCATGGCTGATGAGCTCAGCTGTGTGCTGCAGTGGGTCTGCTATGGAACTGACTGTGTCTGGCACGGGGCAGGTGCTGGTCTCTTCTCGCAGAGGCCACCTCTGCAGCACACCCCTGCTACCAAAACCTTGCCACCTACACCCAATACATACACATATTTAGAAAAATTGGTAGCTTAGTAGCTGAAATTTAGATGTTTTTTGTGTGACATGCCTGGGATCAAGTCTTTGCTTTGCCTAATAGGCAAATGCTTTAACCAGTAATGCGTTGGGTGATCTGGGATAAGTTGTTTGTTGGACATGGCACCAGAAGCATAGCATTTGATACTCTAGCTGAATGTTCATTATCATCATGACATAGGAGTGATCTGCCTCTGGATATCTAGAGCAGCCATCCTGTCTTACCTTGGTATTTATGGATCTGAGACAACAGTTTAAAGTTATGGGCTAACTTGGGTCTATCTTGTGTTTTCTGGCTATAGAAAACTTGGTGATAGATTCCTTGCTTTGGAGAAGATCCATTGCTGAGGATGCTGAGAAGTGGTAGATGCTTGCCAAGGCCAGAGGTAGGAGCTTGTTTCTGGTCAGGTCAACTACACAGGCTATATATTTCTGGTGGTGATCCCAGAGAATGATCCTTGCTGCCTGTGTGAAATGGCATGGATTGATCTGACCTCCCGTGTTAAAACCTCAGAATCTCTTGGAGCAGTCACTTGTACCCATATTGCTTGTCAGGCTCACAGTATACTGTGGTAGCTATCCCATCACCTTATATGATGAGACTGCATGAACTCTTGTATGTATTTCACAGACTTCTTACCTGTGAGCATGAGACGTGCTGGGATTCACTTGGAGGGATGACTGAGGCCAAGAAACCTGAACCCAGCACAGCCTTGTGAGGCAGGATATGGACTGTAGCCTGGACTGTCCTTCAGTCTGTGCCCAAGTTTCCAGGCCAATGGAACTATTTGATTTGGTCCAGATGGGAACTGGGTATGACATAACAAGCTTACAGTTTGGACTGATAAAGAGTAAGGATCTCTTCTATGCATTTTGCTCTTTGCTAGATTGGGTAATGTGGAAAGCTGGGATTCAGGGCTGTGGATTTCCAAACAGGCAGGATTCCTAGGAGTTAAGCACTGGAGGGTTTGCATACATTTTAAAGATGTAAGAGTTGCCAAGGAAGCTAAGATACAATACATTTACATCTGTGTCTCAGTTATGCAGTCATGAAAAGGTGTCCAGTGAACAAAGTGAGCTTCCATTTTCAAGAAGGCCTCAGAGAGAGTTAAGGTTGAGAGGGCAGGCACTGCGAATACTGTACGCTTGGGAGACATCTGTCCTATGATTCCTAGGTTACAACATTATAGAGGCAAGGAGTGAGCAGGAGATGAATCTCATCTCCCTTTTCCCTTTTTCTCTCTCTAGTCTATGGACTGAACAGTGTTTAAAAGTTATAGAAATATTTATATAGTTATTTAAGTATTTACCTATAGGTATATCTAGCGATACAATGTTTAGATAACATACTGTTTATTTATATTTATAATATATTTATATTATATCTATAGATGTACAGATACTTGTAGATATATGTATAAAGATGACCACTACAAGATCTCACCACCTGGCAAGTGATAGCCTTGGGGACAGAGCAATGGAGTGAGTGTCAGAAGTCTTACTTTTGTTACAATATACATGTGTAACTCAGGTCAAATCACAAACTGAATTACTGTCACTGCAGAGACATAGATATATCTCTTCATTTACCTATAGTGGAGGCCACTAACAGTTTAAACATGAACTAAGTGAACTCACAGCAGCCAAATTTACTAGGATTTTTAGCTCTCACAGAGCTACCTGATCTGGTAGCATGACCCAAGCAAACTAGTTACATCCTTGTTGAGATACTTCAAAATTTCAGTGTAATCACATGCAATAGCTCTACCTTGGGGGGCCTAGCCTATTTATCTAGAGTTTCTATGGTCAAAAGAGTGACACAGACCCTTCCAGAAGGCAATTTACCCTACCTATTGTGTTTATCATAACACTGAAAGAATGACCTTCTATTTGTGCCTTTCTTCATTGCCTATAGGACTTAGCCAATACATTTCAATTATAAGCTTCATTTTTAGATAGTTGAGGTTAGATGAGATAATTGCCACCATTTATTGATGGGAATATGGGCAAATGCATTATGCAGTGTTTTTCTGTCGATGCTTGAAATGCCTGGGACTATTATTATTGCTATTTCTTTTCTTCAGTTCCTTCATCTCTTAGCTATTCTCCTTTGAAGTTGCTTGTTGTGCCTGCGTGTAAGCAAAGTGAAAAAGCAGGCATCTGATTTTCCTCTGAAACCTATGTAATTGAGGACAGCACTTCTACAGCTGATATTTAAAGGCGATAGGACAGAGAAAAAAATAGAAAAATTACTTTGCTGTTTTGTTTCTTCAATTAAACAGTGTTTTCATTCTAGTCAGAATACTTTATTGTGTAGACTCAATACTATACTTTATGTGGTAACATTGATTTTGATCCACCAGGCTAATTTTTTTATTGTATAGTTGCCCAAATGCATGTTTCTGTTGCACTTTGCTCAAGGCATATGCCTTAGAGTGAAGGTAGAACTACAGCCCATCAAATTCCTTGCCCCAAAACGCACTGAGCATCAAGTGGATACAGATCTACATCTAAAATTTATAGCACCATGACTATGAAATGGACAAAACCACGAGTCTGTTTGCTGAGGTGTAGGATGGGGAATATACACTTTTGTCTGCTCTTTCCCCACTTTCAACCATGTCACATAGGTTGTGGTACTGTTCACTCGATGTGTGGTATTTCTTGTATCAGAGCATCTTGATGAAGTATGAAAAATGAATACCCAACCCTTATGTATTAGCTATGCAGTGAGTATGTTTTCAGACCTAATTACTGAATTAGTTAGTACTAGTTTACAATTATCCTTAATAAGTCTGGATTAGGAATGGTTAGTAAAAGTAACTTTTCTATTTCACAGTTCATCAGCTTGAGATAATTTAGTAACAAAGGCTCGTGTTGCAATCAGGGAAAGGACTCCCACTGACTTCAATGGGACCTGGACTGGGACCAAAATTAAGTGCTTGCCATGAGTCTAAATAGCTGACATTGTCACTGACTCATCATGTGAAACCCTTCAGTACATTGTAGAATCATTTTATTTGGATTTGATTAAACATAAAAGTATTTTGCAAGGCTTTTCAGCTTTGAAAAACAAAGTCATTTACATAAGAGCTAAGCACCCACATAGCTATCCTCTTTTACCCTGGTTAGTAGGCTTAATCCTGGAAATATTTATGCATGCTCAGTGCTCATGATTAGTCCCCTGGCATATTTGATTGTCTGACATTAGGCATGTATGTGTTTGCAGGAGGAGGTCTGGTGCTGTAACATGCATTTGTTGTATCCTGCTTTGCTGATAGACTGCAAGCTCTGAAGGGCAGGAAATGTAATTGTATATCATACTTATCAGTATGGGTTGTAGAAGTCATGCTGTAAAGAAATACTGATCATTAAAAATGTTTATATGAATATATGTATGTTTTAAGGGGAAAATATGCTTCTTTCCTATATTCCAGCTCAATTCACTTTGTCAACTGCTAAAAATGTGCCTTTTATTATTAACACCTTTTATCAATCCAATGAACAATAGAAACAGCAACTCTGCTCCAAGACCGGCCACATCTTGCAATAATTTATAAATGCCCACATTAAAAATAATACACTTACTCCAACTTTTTCAAAATGTCCCAGGGTGAGCAAATGCTTTTGTATTATTATTAGTTTTGACAAACCTGATTGTGTGCTGGCCATTGTTAAAGGGTTCTATCTGCCTCCAAACACAGTGAGAGACAAAGAATTTTTAATGAATTTAATTAAAACTTTATGTGGTTTATGGTGTTCACCTCCAGCTGGTGTGCCATTCTTCTTTAGTGAATGAAGTTTCCTCTAATGCATAATGATGTGTTTTATATGAGGGATGTTTGAACCCCCTTCCTAGTAGCCCTGAGGTAGTTTCCATGGTATGACACAGTGGTGAAGTATTTAAAAGCGGGTCTCTTAAACTTAAGTGAATTATGTATATGGTTAGATGCACATGCATGAATGTGTAGATATGAATCTTAAAATAAGTTTAAGAATCTTTTTTCCCCAGAAACAGTCCTTGTGGGCTAGCTTTTATGACCCATGCTGCTGACTATTTGTCTGTACCAATGGTACATTGACATGAAAGGGTCTTGTTATTTCACTGCTTATATTGGGAGTAGGAAGTTGAATAATCTGGTCTCCTTTGGTTACCACACTGAAAACTGACATCTGTACCAGGCACAAGGTCCCGATATTGATGGGCACCCCTAGTGCTGCTGTAATAAAAATGAACAATAACATGCAGATAGTCCTGTCAGTAAATGTTTCAGTGCATTTTATGAGACATGCTGAGACACTGCAACAAGCTGGGTCATTCCTATGTCTGGTTAGAGTTACTGGTGGAATTCTGGTCCTCCAAATCTCTCGTGCTGGTGGGGTTTTCATGCAGGATCTCTAAAAAGGGCATTGGCCTGTCTGCCTTCCCTGCAGGCTGTGTTCAGTCAATATTTCTTCTGTCGAGAAACAAGGTCTTGCTAAAAGAGGTAAGCTGTTGATTTGTTTTAAGCACTTGCTTTTCAAAATCTTGAGCCTGGGTGTGGCCAAACTGAAATACAGAACTGTCTTTTTGTGGTTCTTTGGATGCTGAGATCTCAGTTGTGCAACAATCTTAAACAAGTTCCCCAGGGAAGGAATGAATGAAGCAAGATGTCTTGGACCAAAGGAATAGGACTTAGGAAGAACTCACATCTCTACAGGGAGTAGCATGATCCCTGGAGAAGTCTCAGTAACAGACTCTACAAACTTTCAGTGGTTTTGCAGAGACCGGAAAAACTTAGATGGATGTTGAAAGGCATCTTCATAAATGATTCCTTTTGTTCTAATGGTTGTGAGGAATTGGATAGGAAGCTGGTTACAAAATCACCGTGTGCCAGCATCACACTTTTGTATCATTGACCAACTCACTGAGGTGGGGAGAGCCCTTTATAAGGCCTCATTGGTAGGTGACTAAAAGGAGAGGCTATTCAGGAGGTGAGCCTTCAGTGTATCAGCTGGAAAACCAATAATCAGTGGTTCTGTGGAGATAAGACCTTTTTCTTGGGGGAGGGATTTCAGGTTTTGAATCCACCTGTGATCTTTAACAGTATTCCAAGGATTAGCCAATAGTAATAACAATAGTAATCACCATATGTGTTGTTCCCCAACTGATGAAGAAACAAAATGACATGGGCAAGGACGAGTCATAAGCTAAATCAGAAAAAGTCTTTGGAGAAAATACTGAAAAAGATGACATTTGGTACATGGTGGGATGACAAAGAGCTGAAGAGATGCAGGAGCATCATAAGGTGGTGATAGAGATGGAGAAGAAGTCAAGATGAATAGAACAAGCAGGCAGATGAGTAATAGGTAATAAAGAATGAAGATATAATGAAGAGGAAGTGGAGGAAGTCCTGAAAACCACAAAGACATATTTGTATTTTCCTAAGAAATTAAGAGGATGCTCCTGGACGTGGCAGTGGGAAAGGATGTGAGGAGCTGACATCCTGCACTGGCAGAAATCTGACCGTGGACTAGTGAGTCATCTTGTTGCATTGCTTCTGATTCCAGATGATCTGATTGTAGTCTCCACTGCAGTTTTGCTCTTTAGAATAAATGAGAAATAAAGTTGGTCTGATCAGCTGCAGTGTACCCTTCAGAGAAGGTAAGGCTTCTGTCAGTCAACACAGAGAGCTCGTGGACTAAATGCACCAGCAGCTGAGTGTCTGGTGATGTTCTGTCTTTGGGGGTCTGTTGTCAGCTGGTAGACTAGATATTGAACAGTGTAGATCAGAACAACCCTGATTTAGGCTGGGAGTGAAGGTGCCAGTCTCAGAACTGCCACCCTGTGCATCCTGGCATGGCAAGTCTGTCTCTGGAGGTGGACAGAGCCAGATAGAGGGAAGATCACACAGCTATAAGGTCATAATTTCATCATGCAACATGGGGCTGTGCACTTCACTAAGTAGTATCAGTCAGGACATTAAAGGCTTGGTAACTCACCTTCTGGTAAATCACTGCTGCTCTTTGCCTTTAGTTAATGTTGTCAAGTGGTCAGACTTTGAGGCTCCTGTCTCTATTCCTCTGGTCTCCAGCTCTGAAACAACATTATGTTTAACTAGTACCCTGTGTTCCTGGAGTTACTTTTGGCTAGCAGTGTTGGGAACAAAGTAAAAGAAACCTAAGAAGGACTAAGGCTTAGGACTACAAGGGTTGAGTTTCAGCTGCATCTGTCCATGATGCACTGCTAGTATTTCATCAGCCTGTGTACACTGACAGTCTTGACAGCGGACCAGTGGGTCCTTTGTGGGCATAAGCAGAAAGGCAGGGACATAAGAAAGAGTTGGAGTTCAGGTGTTGGTTGTAGTCTGGCTGTTAAAAGCAGAGAGAGAAGAAATTGAGCAGGAGAGAAGTAAAACCACTGAAACGAAAGATTTATTTCCATGGTTTGTAGATACTTTGCACAAAGTGGCTAATTAACAAAGGAGGAAGACACATGAAAGAAGATTTATAGCAGGTTTTATTGGTACATGAAACTGCCACAGCAACACTGAGGATTGAAGAATGCGCTTAGCTTGAAAAAAGGGTACTTTCTCAGTTCAGCTGAAGGATAAAGTGCAACCCAGCCTGCCACAGTCCTTATTCAGAACAAGAGCATTGTATAAAATGGTGCTGCTAAGAACATTGTGGTAGGTAGTCAAGGTGCAGCCAAGGTACACATCTAAGGATGTGCCATAGGAGACGCTTGTCCTTCAAGACACGCTTCTAGGTGACCCAGATGGGAAACTTCTAGATGATTTGGGCCAATGCTGGATTTTGGAAGCAAATCTGTACACATGTGATCGTAGTAACTGTTGGCAGGACAATACAGGGAAACAGAAACAGGAAATCTGTGCCACTCACTCCTTTGCCTATTTTAGGGACTTAGGGAAGCACAAAGTGATTTAGTGTGAGAGCGTCATTAGGAGGTATTTTACATACCAGTCTGTGTATAGAAATGTCTATTTCTTTTTCTTTGCTTACTTTAAAAGTGTCTTAGGACTTAGCCCTATCCTTTAAAGATGAGTTTCTCACACTCTTCTAAGCTTACTGTCACTACCGTATATATTGTTGCAGCAGCATGCTATGAGAGTAAAGTGATTTTTGGTGCATTATTTCATAGCTTTGCAGCTGAAATATTGCACAATCATTCGAAAAGATATATATCTGCATGTACATAGAGTGACATGTCATTTTAGGGTGAAATACGGTAATTTTGATGAAAAATATGGATAATTAGTAATATATGCGATAGATATCCTTTAAGTATTCTTGGATTGGAATCACTTATTCTATTGGAATATAAAGAGAATCTTATAAAGATAAAAAACAGTAGAAATAACAGACTTACAAAAATAATGGACATTTAAGAAGTCTGCCTGTATTTTTCTTTGTCTCTGGCTTCAGGCCAGATTGTCCGTGTGTGGAATGCCCTTAAAAGCATAAGGAAATTATACCATATTTTCTTCAGAAAAAATATGAGATTTGGCTCCTTTATCTTCCTTAAATGCTTGAAAATCCCTGGATCAAAGCCCACAGAATCTCTCCTGAGGAGAGATTTGAATGTGGATAATTATGCAGGAAACTGAGCACTTTTATGTTTTAGCTTCATTTACTATTTAAGTAGAAGTTAAAATGAAATAAAAAGATGTATCATGTCTTATCTTGACAGGTTTTTTTTCTTTGTTTTGGAATCCAATATTCACACTGTCTCCAAAGACATAATGAAAAATTCTATGTAGAATTAGTTTAAATCTTTCATTCGGTATTCTTTTTATTGAAAAATATTCTCTTTGAAAAGCAAAACTTTATACAAAGCTTGCCAGTATTGTCAAAATGACACACTTTTTGGTGACCTTTGCTAAATCTGCTTAAATATTTTAGTCACTTTTGGCTGAGTATTTTTTTCTGCAGTTTAGAAAATACTATGCTATCTGTGTCCATGTGATTAGCAAAACTCATGAGCACCTCTCTTTCTGAGGACAAATTTTTCTCTCCTAAACTTACCTACCCATCTGAAAAATGCAGTCACACAGAATCATGGAATCACAGAATCATTAAGGTTGGAAAAGAATTCTGAGATCATCTAGTCCAACCTTCAACCCAACACCACCATGTCTACTAAACCATGTCTTGAAGTGCTGCATCTACATGTTTTTTTAACACCTCCAGGGATGGTGACTCCACCACCTCCCTGGGCAGCCTGTTCCAATGCCTCACCACTCTTTCAGTAAATAAATTTTTCCTAATATCCAACCTGAACCTCCCCTGGTGCAACTTGAGGCCATTACCTCTCGTCCTATCGCTGGTTACTTGGGCAAAAAGACCAACACCCTCCTCACTGCACCTTCCTTTCAAGAAGTTGTAGGGAGCAATAACAGAACAGTCTTCAGCTTTGAGCCCTTTGACACTTTTGGTCATTTTAGTGAAGCAACAGCAGAAGTTACTCAGGCCGGGAAGCTGTGTAGCAGAGGATGTAATTCCATTGTGGAGGATATAAATCAATTATCCATGTAGCATATGAGTCAATCACTGTTTTGGTAGTTAAACACACTTGTTCGGTCACTTTGCATTGAATGGCACTTGCCACATCCGACTAACCTTAGGTAGGCATGTGTCATGTAGCCAGTGATAGCCATTCCCTTATTGGACTCTAGGGCAGAAATACTCGCTGAAGCCAATTACAAAATCTCCATTGACAAAAGTGAGATCAAGGATTTACCGTAGGGATCTAAATCCCCTGTGTAGCTGGGTTGTTTTACAGCATTGTATCAGACTATACATTTACACTAGCTTTAATGCCCTTCTCCAGTCCCAGTGCTGAATAAAACAGCTTCAGTGTACCTGAAAGTGAGGCCAGAACAATTTGCATCCATTTGAATGATTTGCCCTGAAGTCATAGCCATTTGAACCATAATGCCATAGGAGGAAAATCAGCAACTTAGTCTGAGACCTCCTCCCACTGCCCACCCCAGGCTCACCATCCCATTCCCAAGCCCACTTAATTAGGTTCTTCCGTAAGAAATCTAGCCCAGAATTCATTCATGTTAGACATGGTACTGCACAGGGAACATGGAAAAGCACCTAACTCTGTAACTGGAGGAAGCTGTTTGGTAGACTCTTGAGTCTGCACCATACTGTAGGAACTTGGTATCAAACAGCTCTTCAGACTTCCTCCCAGTGCACCACTGATTCATGTCAGTGGTCAGCATTTACAACATGGATTAATGAAAAAAGGCAATGTATGTAAAATAATTAAAGAGCTGATCATTCTGCAGCCTCAGGCTGACTCAGGAAATGATGGTCTCTTTGCCTTGCTGCTGGGATCTCCTGCTCTGTTGAGGTAGACGTGCATGGGCTTCGTATCATTAGTCAGTGGTATGTTCTGGAGTTGTTATAAATATGCTTGTTTGGGGTCAGGATTTAAAAAAAAAAAAAAAGCGGTCTTTCTGATTTGTTGTAATGACGGTGTGCTGTCTGCACTGTGTCATTTTCTTTACCCTTGCAGTGGGATAACATACAATTAGGGACTGATGTCAGCCTGTAAAATTTTGGTGTAAAATTTTGGTCACACCAAAATACCATACTTCTTAACAAAGCTGGCAGACGTGTCCTTTGGCAGCAGCTGCTTGCCATGTGATTTAAAACTTCCTGTCACTATAATTGATGTGTTTTTATTCTTTCCACTTCCTGAAGCCTGATCAGAATTAAAATTGCTGTTGGAATTTCCTGTCAAAGCAACTCATTTATTCGCTGAGCGGTGCACTGACAGTACTTTGATTGGACATTGCCTTCAGCTATTCTCGGGCAGAGGGATTGCTGTGAATTATGCTCCTTGCCCAGGTTGACTTCCCTGCATGCCACATCTGCAAATATATACAGATTGTCCATCATGTGGTAACCTTGTCCTAATGAAAACTCCACATGTAAAATGTTAATGATTTGAATATCAAACTTGGCCACCTGCTGGGGCCCTGGCTTTTGTGTTTATTTAGGGAACCCCACAGAGTTTTTCAACTGATTGTCTCACTGTAACTTTCGTGTCGCCTACCAAAAAGGGCTCTGCTATATTTCTACACTAAGGAGAATTTACGCCCTTTTTCAGCTTTCCTTTAAAAAAGCTAATGTTTGGGGGGGTGGGGTGGAGTGTCTTTAATTTTCTGCTTCAGTATGCTATCTGCATTCCTTCCCAGAGGTGGCTGTGTTATGCTGCCATGTGGCAGTGCTCAGCTGTTACTGCAGAGAGTTTGTCCAGTGCTTTGGGATCATTCGGGGTGAAAGATGCTGCATAGATGCAAGTCATTATTATTTGCAGCATGAGTGCAATGTGGTGGTAATTCTGCCCGTTATGAGAATAAAGTCATTATATTCACTGATGGATGAATCATTCAGCTGCCCCATTTGTAACGTTGTTTTCCTGTTAGAGTTGCTTAGAGAATTACAGGTTATTTTGGGAAGCTGAATAATGGATAAGTATTGGATTGTTCTGCAGTTATAACTGACACAAAGTCATTGTCACCTCGGAGTAGAATAGATATAGTGATACTTACTTAACTATCTTCATAAAGCATTTTGATAACCTAGGCTGAAAGGTACTTACAACGCTGCAAAGTTTTACTGTTATTATTAGGTGCCATATATTATTTTTAAAGTTTTAACCTACAGTATTTTGAGGATGTAGTGGGAGTCTAAATATTCATGTGCAGTCTTCTTTCCTTGGCCAAATTGGGTGCCAAGTACTCTTCCAATATTTTGAGGAAATGACTGTGACTACTTTGGCTGGTAGTGGTGGTATGAGATCCTAAGTCTCTGTATGTGATTTGCACTCTACCTGCAGGTAATGGAAACAGCTCCCACTAAACTCTAGTTGGTGGTGTAAGCTACTGCTGAGTATTTATAAAATCTACCAATTTTCCTACATTTAAAAAAAAAACCCACAAGATTTTGTTTTTTCAAAATAGTTGCCCTAGGAATATACATGCCTTATATTCTTTCTATTTTCTTTGTGGTCAGGAACTTGGACTTCTTACTAAGCACAGAGGCAAGTAAGCAGCACGCTCCCTTCAAGCCTCTGCAGTGCCTGCAGGAATTCAGCAGTGTCCCTGGGCTTTCCAGCTGAAGAAGTGGGAACAGAGATGCAGGTGTTCCATGGAGATGGGAGAGTACAATTACAAAGTAGGAGCTGTGGAAGGGAGTGGATTACAGGGGAAAGAAAGTTCAGGGATGGGCAGTGGGGTAGCAAAGGAATGGCTTTGCTTTAAAGACCAGCACTTATCTCCACCCGCAGACAGTGTCAGGTCTCCTTTGTATTCACGGTCACTCTGCATTTAGATAAACTTGGTATGTAGGAGAAAATACTGAATAATGTGTTTGAAAGAAGATGCCAAAAAGAAAGGTACAAAGTCAGTAAGAGGAATGTCCAACCATGGGAGGTAGGAGCATTAACAGGACCGTAATGTTTCACTGACCAAGTGATAAAATCAGAAAACTGGGAAATTTGTATTTTACTGAAGGAAAGCAAAAGTAAAATCCTACCTGGAAAAAAGGAAATTGGCTCCTACTCTGAGGGTCAGGACAAGCCTAATGACTGCTAATGACTCATCTTAGTGCAGGATTTAAGGAATACTGTAGCTATTCAAAGGTTGGTGTTTCGGGGAGGTCTGGATAGATGAAACCTCTCACTAAAGGGAGGATTACAGAGGTCCACATGCACGGCAACAGGCTCTCCACTGGCCAGTCCTTAATGGGGGAGATAAAGCCAGGACATCTGATCAAGGCAGAGGGAAACATCACATTTAAAGAGTTTCAATAGGTCACTCACCCACCCTAAGCAGACACCAGTTTCTGTTCGAGAAGCTGTAGAGATGAGACTGCACATTGCAACATGTTCGACAAAAGAGGTTCAAAGCGAGTCTCTGGCTACGGGCTGGAGTCCTGCCTGCGATGCATGGTGAGGGGGGAGCGCGGGCAGACTCCTGAAGAGGAGGGGAAAGGATAGTCAAAGTGAGCTCAGTTCTCCTGATGTGGGTTGTGTTTGGTTTTTTTTTCAGGAGGGGGGCCAGGATAAAGAGTGAAATATAATAAAAAATACAAACAAATGCACTCGGTATGCTGCTTCTTCAGCTGCCACGTCAGCCCAGCTGTAAATGCCCAGTGTAGGAACAAGCCAAACCAACAGTGCCTAAGGCTCCAGGAAAGACATAATGCTGACACAACAGTAACCGAGTTCCCAACTGATTTCAATCACTAGATAAATATCAGTTTCAACCCTAAATGATATTCTCAAGTAATTGTCCAATGCCCAGTTGGGCTGGATCGGTGTTCCTCTGGAACCAGCTGAGGCCAACTTTAACTGCTTGGGAGTGCGTGGCCAAGAGCAGACTTATGTGCTGGAGCCTGAAATGCCATTAAACAGGCTGTAGTCAAGAGGACAAAATGCCTCGTGTGTTTAGTCTAATACACCATGGGACTTGTTTGCTACAGTTACAGTATTAAAGCTGTAATTATAGTCAGTGAACCACAGATGTACTGTAGCCATAGGGTTTAAACAGGGTGTTATTGCAGCAGAAACCACCCCCAGTAGGTTATAAGTTCAAAGGGTCATTTTTCCCTCTCTATTTAATCAGATACTCAAGCCTACAGACTTCTTAGTAATCATCATCAGGTATTTAACATCTCAACCTGTTTTATGCAGTCCCCTTGGACTGATTTTACATTTTTGTTTCTGTTTCAAAAGAAAGAATATAGCTTAATGCTTGCATATGACTTTGTAGTAAGTATTTAGTGTGAAGCGCAAATGGAATACCATTTTTATGATGTGGTGGTTAGATAGAGGTATGCCACCCTGCTGCAACACTGAGCCGCAGTTCTCAGTAAATAATGATGCAGATGCCTTGTATTTGAGTGGAGATTGAAAATCATAGCAGAAAATACGGACTTTGGTGCGGGGAAGAACAAAAATAGTCTCTTTGAGACAGTGCAAGTGCAGCACATTTGGAGGTGGTATTAAAATATGCTTTTTTATAATGTTAGAACAAAGAGATTTGGGGTTTCTGACAGTGTCAGTGCGATTGCATGGTGGCAGTCTGTATGAACATGAACACACGCCTTTTGCTAGCAGGTATAGGTGTCAAGTCTCAATGTGAAGTGACTGAGGAAAAATGTCAAAATTCATGTTCTTTTTGCTCCCTGTGCTTGACAGACAAAATTTCATATTGAACCTAAACGAGATGATAGCTGAATATTGACTTTCCATTTTAGCAGTGAGCATAACCATTTTTTATTTCTGATTAAGCAGGACTGTAATGGTTACCATGTAGGAAAATATAGGTAATATTAAACTGAAATATGTCTGTCTAGGGATCTATTCATTTCCCCAAAATAGCCAGTTTCTATTTATATATGAATGTCTGTATGTTTATATATATTTAAATGCCCCATTTGCTACACTGGTTTTAGCTTCTTGTTAGCATCACTTCTTGTTAGCATGATGTTCTACAGCACAAGGCAGCTGGAAAAGTGAAACATGTGTTCAAGAATTTATGCAGTGTCTTTACTTTCTTTCATTAAGAGAACTAACAATAATAGGTGCATATTATAAGTTAGCAGTGTTAAGCAGTATGTTATAGCCATGTCTGACAGACATGTTGTTTACATTCATGTTTTATATTGGTGAAACTGTAGCTTTTTTATCAACACGACATTTTTCAAATGCAATATTTATACCTCTTCTTCCATACAGAGGAAACTTAGTCATCTAAAAACACGATATGTTTTAAATCCACTTGTCTCCTTTTCAATAAGAAAATATTTCCAATCATTTCCCCAGCAAAATACAGAAGTCAGCATGTTCTGTATTCCAGGCCTTCTATTAATTGACGAGGGGAAAATTTCTCACCTCATACTAACAATAACCCATCTTATTTTAACACAGCTGAAACCTTCTCTGTGGATATGTACAACCCTCCCTTGTTGCCCTTAGCAGTTTCTTCTGGGCTGTGTGTACCCTCATTTTGTATGGGCTGTCTCTGCCGGTGTCAGTGGGATTTGTTCACATCCTACCATTTTCCCAGAGGAATATCCTTGCCTAAACTGTCTGAGCTGTGATCTCTGTGGTCCTTGGAGACAGCTAAAAATGCAAAACTTTTCTTACATACATAGACCCCAGGGAGATCATGTGATAATGAGCTCCAAAGTCTAATTACACTTTATGTGAAATTAATATATACCTGGCTTGAAAAGACATCTCTGACACTAAAATAAATAAATAAACAAATAGTTAATTAAACCAACTGAACGTCATGTCCGTAAAGAAACACACATTGCATATAGTACTCTCTTGTTGTGGTATATAATCAACAATACAGTATACAGCAGATATTCAGTAACAGTCTGGATCAAGTCTGAGATACATCCAGTGTAGTACTTTTATTTTCAACAACATCCAGAGCAAGGTATTTCAGAGGAAGGTTTCAGCAACTCTGAGCAGGCAGAGGTAGATAATTCCTCCCTCTTTTCATCACACTCAGAAAAGATCTCTTCTAGTAAATTGAGATTGCTTTAAATCCTGAAGCATAAGGTTTCATTTTTGTTCCCATACTCTTCCTTTTAGCATTAACTGTTACAACCTTGGATATTACTACTGTTTCAGTACATGCCTACACTCTCGTAAGACCATAACCCCAGCAACATCCTGTCATAATGAGCTCCAAGGTCCAATTACACCTTATTTGAAAAAAGAATTTCCTCCTTTCAAGTTTGAATTTGCTGCTGTTCAGTTGCACAGACTATTCTCTGATTCTTGTACCGTGCAATAGGAATTTCAAACTGCGGCGTAGCAGCTCTGTGTTGTAGACCCAGTAAGTAAGTACCTGAAAGGTGCCTTATTGTCAGCTGGCCGTCCAAATATTATAAGCTTTTCTCCTGTTCACCAGTGGATCAAATCCACAAAGATAAAAGTAGCAAGAGACAAAACCCACCACTTGCAAGGAGAGAAGAAGAATGATGATGCCCAGCAGGGAGTGTTCACCAGGTCAGTGGTTAGTCAGTAAAAGGTATTCTCCTAACTTTTTGCTGAGTGCTCCTGGTAAAATCTTCAAGGGATACTGTGCTTATTGCTCTTTGAGCCAGCCCCTTTGAAGGCCCCAGCTGCAGCTGGATCACTAAACACAGCATCTGGCTTACCCAGCTCACTATGAAATGCCTTGTTTATCTTAGTTGCTGGGGTTGTCTGCATAGTCAGGGACATCTCTAAAGAGCAGCAACATAAGAATCTAAGATGGGATGAGCTGCCTTCAGGAGATGCCTATTTCAGCCTCCTGACCACATGAAAAGCCCTGATAGCTTGCTTAAACTAGACTAAATTTAGGTGGGAGCGGACCCACCCCATATCAGCAGGCAGCAACTGTGGAGAACACGGCAGTGGTCGTTGGCCCGCCAACACAATCACGTATCAGACATTGCCTGGCAGGCTCCGCAGCAGGCAAAGTGTTTGAAAGATGCTTTGGGAAAGAGAAGGAACATATCCCTGCAGCTGACTGTTTGCTTAGTAATCAGTTTCCAGTGGTCAAACTTTTCTTCCACATTTAGACAAGGCAAGTAATACTAGACAGCCCCCTGATTACTTCTTATTTCGTACAATTGCAGGTTATAGCAACATTTCTCTTTTGCTGTGCTTATGTTTCCTCAAGCTTTCAAAAAATACTAGGTCATAAGACAGAAATAACTCTGTGCATTTTAGACAGTTATTAACACGTAATTCTGAATCTATTTTAGAAGAATATGTTTGTGTGTGTTTGATGATGAGCTGATGTGATAATTAGATTTCTTCTCTACATTGGCATGTATTTTAAAGTCCTAAAGGGGAATTTCGTGACTGTTTTCCAGAATTTCACTCAGTGATTACACAAAAATTTATCTGGAAATATTTGGTAAAGAAACAGTAAAAGGTACAAACAATGCAAAGTGCACATAGCTTGTCTCATTTTGCGTGGTTCAGGCAATCCATTAATTAGAATGGAAAAAGTATAAGCATGCAGACAGGTTGGTAGGCTGTCACATTATCCTAAAGGAGGTAAGTAAATAAAATAGACCTATGCAATATTATTATTGCACTTCGAGAAAGAAGAAAAGAAGGAAATTGATGAGCAGGAACTAGCAAAAAAAAAGATAGCAGCTTTGGTGCTTGTATAGCTTTATAGATTGATTGTATGTTTTATACCCTTTTAGTTCTGCTTTGGAGAGTGATATTTTTGCACATTGTATTCTCTGCAGTACTGAACTAAGTGCAAAATCTTCCTTCCAGCTGTTCTGCACATCTTATTTTACCGCAAAGTTACCTACTTCTTCTGGATATGAAAAAGAAATCAATAAATTAATGAAGCCTATTTTTCTCTAGATGTCCAAAGTGAACACATTTGATCCTTACCACACTATCCCTATTCTTTATAAACCTTCTGTACTATTTTATCCTGGTTTTTCTGCTGTTAGACCCTCAATCATAAGAGCATTGACTGCATTTGTATGGAGTTCAGCAGTCAGCTCCTTTGTGTTGCTCATTTAGACCTATGGGATATACCTTAATTTCAGTAACAGCGAGATGCAGTGTGATTTCAGGAAATGCTTATATGGTCAAATGGCTTTGACACACATACTTGACATGGGAGAGCTCTTTCTGGCAAGTGGCTCTGCCAACGGTCCGTACCATCTGACCATTACAGTGGGCTTGATAACAATGAAATATAATTCTTTCTGGTGAGAACATGAAGGGGAAAAGGACCCACAGATGTCACTCATGCTACTCAATGCTCTACTGAATAATGCATGGATGCTAGAGTACCATGGAGATGCAGATTATAGAAGAAAAAAATAGAAAGGCAGCACCTCTCCGAGAGGAACCCGGGATTCTGGATGGCATCCTGCTAGGACTCAGCCAGATTTAGAGACACTTAAAACACATGTAATGGGCACTGTGAATTCTACCTTTGTAAATTCAGACTGATTGTAATTGCCATATAAAAGGAGAGTCCTTGTGCATCCAACCCTTACTATTACATTTATAAGTGTCTGCTCTGTTAATTGATGCCATTGGGATGCAGAGAGCCTTATGCCATGCACACTCCCCTGCAGTGAAGGACTCCAAGAGCCCAGCTCTGAGTAGGTCCCCTTTGCTGGGAAGGAATGCAGGGCTGGGAGAAAGTTGTTTTCTGAGATGAATTGTAGTTGTTTCCAGCCAGAACCTGGCCTTATTTTCTGCCAGTAAAATAAAAACAGCTGAATTAGTTTCTGGATATGAATTCCTTTGGCACACTAAAAATCTTAGCTGTCTCAAGCCAACCATTCTTCTGAGCCCATTATGAAGATACACCAGAGGAGAAGGTACAATAGATTGATGCTGTATCCCCCCCAGTTAGTTCTTTGGGAGATAATATTAGCTAAAGTAATTTAGAGCAGCCCTGAGGCTCCTCTACACCACGAAACATGCACACTGGTTCCAAGGTTTGGGAAGGAGGGAAGGCATAAGGATGAGTGAAAGGTATTGGAGCACAGTTTAGGATCCGAGCCAAAGTAACTGCAGTCAGGGGAAGTCTTTCTATTGACTTCAAAAGGTTTTGAATCAAGCCCTAAGGACGAAGGAATTGAAGTCTGACTGGTTGAATTGTAACACCAAAAGGATTTAGCTTCTCTGACAGGGGTAAATTTCATCCCTCCTTAGCTGTGAGACACAAAGAAGTGTGTGAAATATGCCAGCTGCCCCAAAGATGCCATTCTCTGAAAACTATCTTCCCTGTTTTCCTGTCATACTCTGTATGATCATATATGCTTTTGTACACAGTGAAGTAGTTTCATGAAGCAAACTCTTGTCCTGTTTTCTGGATAAAAGAGCTGGGTACTCTATTCATAGGTGGGATTGGTTGAACGTAATCTCTTGTAAACATAGGAAAATAAACTTGAAATTCTGTTGAGAACTTGATAAAGAGGTGTTCAGTTTAGTGCCATTATAAAAAGTTGGAGTTTTGTGGCGACGGTATTGATTTTTTTCACGTAAACTAAAAATTACAGCTGCACATAAGAGCCAGTTTGACTTTCAGTGACCCCAGGAAACTGTCTCTTTCTCTGCAGAATAAAAGCCTGGAAGTCTCTTGTAATCATGTTGTCTCTTTTGTAGATTCTGTAAGAGCTTGGTTATATTTCTTTACCTGCAAGGAAAAAAGGCAAAATCTTGTTAAGTGAATTTATACTAAAGAAATAGGTTATTCATAAAAATGTTTCTGTGTAAATATGAGCAAAAGTATTTGTAGGATCTGTTTTTTTGTTACTTTTTTTCTTCTCACTTAATTCTGTGTCTCGAGTTAGGAATTTTCTTTTAATAGTATTATAAAAGTCATCTGTACATATACAAAGCTGTAGTTGGGGAATGAAGTTATGTTCTTTCTTAATTATAGAGAAGTTAGTGCTGAGCTGTGATAAGGAAGGAAAGATATCTGTAGTAGTAAAATACTACAAATGGTTGCATAAAATGAAAGTTACAGGTTTGTTTCAAACTATTGCAGTACACTAATGACTACTGATAGTTGTTTGTGAAACCAATGTTTTTGCCTTAGGAGCTGGGATTCTTTTTTTTTTTTTTTTTTTTTAATAGATTAATTTATTTTAACCTGAAAGAAGAGTTCCCTGTATATGACATTCAGGGATGCGTGATATATTTAAGTGTGCAAGTTGTTTTTTTAACAGTAACATTTTTTGGAATGTACTGAATCGGTATATTTTGAAAGTAAAAACACGTTAAACCAATCAGTTACATGAAACTGTATTCTGTGTACCGGGTGTTAACAGCAGAAACCTCACACAACACTGGAGCACCAGTTTAACTGTTTCTTGTGGTCTAACACACAACTTGGCATGTAGGGCATATGCCTTTGAGATGGACTTTTCATCAGGGTGAATGACATGTCTTTGTAATGTACTCCATGCAAAATCAGCAAAATAGCAGTCTTCAGTTTCATCAGTTATATACTTTCCAGGCAAAATCGTGTATTTGCAGAGAGACACAAAGCTAAAGAACAGAAAAAGTTTAACCACAAACATCTTGATAAGTACACAGACATGCATTCTCCTGCGACTGTGCTGTGTGCTAAAATGTGGAAGAATCTTGAATGACTGAGCTGGTATGAAAGATGAAATTTAAACCTCGACCGTTGTATTTTCATGGCTAATATGGTAAGAATAGTACTAATACTCTCTGCCTGTGCCTTTAAACTGTGAGCAGCAGTGTGCTTTGCAATGGTTGGTGTCGTTCTCCTTATTCTTTGAACATGGAAACTGCAGTGCTGCCAGTCAAGTCGTTTGCCTTGAGTAATATGAGCTGGTGGCAGAAGCAAAACTTGCCATCCATGCCCTTCAGTCTTCTTTTTTTCCAGCTGGACTATAGTGTCTCTGACTGTATCAGTGGAACAGTAAAAGATACTGATTTACAGTAATGCTTAGGGGTTTATCTAGAAAACTGCAAGGAAACAGCCAGTAGAGTGTGCTGCTCTCTTATGATGAAACCAAAAAAAAATCATTAGTCGTTGGTTTGCTTAAAACCTCCTGAATAATTTTCCTTTTTATTTTTCCTTAATGTAAAATTATTCTTGCCAGGTTAGAATTTATATCCCTTTTCCATTGCCTTTTCTGGAGTGGCACTCACAAAATCAGAACGTAAAACAACTTTGAGTCATGTGGAAGTCACAGTGAACCCTGAGCCAGAAGTACAGTATAGGAGAGCAATGGAGTCAAATTATCTCATTTTTCTTTCAGCCTGAAGTTCCTATTCTGAGAGTCCCATTCATGAAGGTCCAAAAAAAGTGTTTACATTCCCCCTTTTCCAGTTGACCTTACCAGTTATCCTCTGACCCTGTGTTATGATCTCAAAACATCTGTGAAATCCTGGCAACGTCAGTATTTGGGGGAGGGATAGGGAGGGAGAATTGAGATTGTACAGGATCTTTCATCGCCTTTTCCTTTGGTTATACAGATATTGCAGTATTTTCGTGCCAGAGCTTGCATAAGAATATTTAAAGTAGTTTAATGAATTGTTTCTGAAAGACTCTGTGACACTGTTATATTATCTTTTATGATGTTGTCATAAGGGTTTGGTTTTTGTTTGCTTTTTTACAAATAACTTACTAGAAATAGCATTTCTCCATGTGTCCAAACTTTTCCCTACATGGCAGTTTCCCACCAACTGGGAATGGAGGTGATAAGCATCCTTTGCAGCTGGTGGGTGCCACTCTTGGCTGGCTGATTACCTGGCACAAGATGTATTGTGACAGCATGAAAAATGTCATGCGTTGGCAAATGAACCCATGCCTTCTACCACGCATGCCGCTTTTGGGCTAGGAGTTCAAAAGAAAAAACCATGAGTCATGCCTCAGAGTGGATGGGTTTTGCTATTCACTATAATTTGAATAAGCCTCTATCTTTAATGCAAAAACTAGGAGAAAAGATTAGAATAGTTCTTCTGGTAAAAATCAATTTAACAAAAAGAGGGCCCATATCTTCCTAGGTTCCACAGTATCCACTTTACAATTCAGCTTATTTTCAGATGTTTGTATAACGAGAGAGGATCTCTCCAGATTACTATTTTGGCTTTGTATCAAAAAATACTGCCATTAAAACAAGCCCATGCCATTAATAGAATCTTAATTATTTAACTAGAAACATGAAACTAGAAACATGAAAATTTTCAGTATTAGTTGGCACAAAAATAAAGTCAGTCTATCAGAAGAAATTTCATTTTAATGTCAATGAGTTGAGATTTCTGGAAACAATGGGAAAAGTAGCCATAGTTAAAAAGATGGACTCAATACGTAAAACTGTAAGTGTGTGTGAGATCAAAAGAGAACAGTACTCAAATGTAGACAGCTCTTTGTGGCTTGTATAAACAAGTGCTCCTGTTGTTACTACCTCTGTTGGAGCTGCAGGCATCATAATGATCACAGAAAACACCATGGAAAAGGGCAGATTTAGCAAATGCCTAGGATGACTGAGGGAAGATCACAGCTTTCTTAATGGCATTTGTTTAACTTTTGCAACCATATATTTAGCAGGATAGGAGTGGACTGACTTAAGTCATGAAGAGCCTTTAAGGACCTAAATACATCAGTGCCAGAGGATGCAGCAAAATCAACATGAGGGTCCGTACTCCCTAATGTGGGTGCCCTTTCTATTAACACATAGGGGAAATATTTCTGGCGTGATCTCCTGAAAATATTCTAGCTGTGGCTACACACTCAGAAATTAGGCAAGTCAGGATTTTCCTATATGCTTTATAGCAGGGAAAGCAATACAAAGAGAGTGTGAAACTTCTCTGAAACTACTCTGAAACTACATCTGTGCCATTTGTGGGCACACGGGGCAGGGGCTGAGCTGTAACACACAGCAGTCTCCCTGACCTGTGCTCCAATTCTCCATGTTGTGCACCTTGGGACATATCTAGGGCAGCTATGTTACAGGGTTCTGGGAGCTCAGGCTTCACCTCTTCCGTGTGCTGGGTCATACACAAACGCATGTTGCAGCATGGCTCATGCATGGTCATGTGGCTGCACAGGGAATTTGGGCAGGAACTCTTGTCCCACACTTATCTCCTGCCTATCCTTAGTAATATGTCATGCAGGCATACCATGATCAACTCCTTGCCAGAGATGGAGTTTACATCTCTATTTTGAACCCAGTCTTGCTCTGAGTCTTTGTGACAGCACCCCATTCAGATTTCTGGGCTAGAAAACTAGTCCAATTTTTTCTTCACCCCATTAATGAAACATGTTTTCCTTTGTTGCCCATCCTAAAAAGCCAAACCAAACCAAAACAAAAACCACCACCACCACAAAAAAAAAAAACAAAACACCAAACAAAAAAACCCCAAATGCATACGTGTACATGCCACTTTTACTGTAATCCGTGGGAGGTGCACAACTGACATGAAGATGGGATTTCATGCTGCTTTCATTTGGGGCATTATAAGAAATGACTATATAAAGCTTTTGCAGTGTTACTGTATATACATATGACAAGAGTTCATTGCACTAGAACAAAGTGTATGGTATTCAGGAGGCATAATCAACTGTGCCTAACAAAGTATTTAAGTTAATTAAAAATTTGAAGGTGCAAAATATAGTAGATTGCTAAATGAAGGTAGAATTTAGCACTGTAAGAATCAGTGAGAGAGATCGTCTCAAACCCTGGCATTTTCTGCAGGGAGGAAGAAAATAGAAAGAGTGTGCTTTGTGTGCTTGTCCTTTGCCTGCGTGCCTTTGTAATATAATTACTAGGTAAAAATGTAACAGTGTAAGAAAAAACATGGCGTGTCTGAATTAAGTACAGCCTACTGCATACATGCATAGGAGCAGAGGCTTCTGTTAAATTCCTGGTGTCCCTGTGCAGCTTGTGAAGTAGGTGCACAATTTTTATTTGCCAGCACAGTCCAGTACCTGTGCTGCAGTTATATGAAGACTCAGATTCCACAATAAATATCAGCATGCTATAGCCATTGCTGTATTTCTTAAAAAGTTTGTGAGGACAAATGCTCCTGCGGTACATGCTTCTAATAACACCCACTGTCTTTTTTCCTTGGCACTTCAGCTTTCCCTTTCATACAGCTTGCTCTTGTTTAAAAGAACAATATATATTTAGTTTCTTGCCAGAGTTATGCTTGAGTAATGCTATCTGGGGTGATAGACTTGAGTTTCCAGAGGATAATCTGAACATCAGCCTCATTATCCCAGATGTTGACATAACAGACACCTATCCCAGATAGAGGAAATATGTCAGATGAAGTGCATGGCCCTTATGGCAGCTTTACAGTAAGACGAAGCAATCTGGAGCACTCCAAAATTTAGAGAAGGGCTGTGGCATGCAGCTTTTACAAGGAAAAAGTGGTTGAACAGTGATTGTACATTGAGGGCTCTGATGCTCTAAGGTGGAAACTCCTCTCTTCCCAGCAGGCCATCACGTTAACATGGTCAAGGTACAACACACAAAAGAACTTGTGGTTAATTGCGGGTGGCTTTTGGCATCAGTCCAGAAGAATGCAAAACCTGTGTCTCTGTATGCACAGCAAAACACCTCAACCACTAAGCTCTGTGTGCTCTTGTAAACATCTCTCTTATTTATACACATGTGTATTTGCACACTCCCAGTGTATAGGTTTTGTCCATGTGAATCCCAGTGTTTGCATGCCTGAGGGACAGTATGTAAAAACTGCACCCACAAAATTATGTGTATCTAAATCAGGCTATCTTGTGTCTTTGAAAATGTGATATTTGATATTGCAGAAACATATTTTATCCTCAGAAATAAGTGCAAAACTTAAGTGACTGCATGGGATCTAGGATTTCTAATAAGAAAATGCCTTTTTGACCCTTAGCAGACTGTAGAATGAACAGTTTTTGACAAGTTTATCAAGCTAGGTATAAGTAGATATGTGACAACTATCTGAAAAGATTTACCTAGGTTTCTCAGCACAGACAATTTACATTTTAACTCGCATATGGTTATATTTTTTTCCCCAGGTTTAATCATTAAACATTGAAAATCTTAATTTCATCAAATGCAATCAAAGAATTTTGTATAGTAGCAATTAAAAGTATAAAACTAGCATTCAAGCTACAGCAAATTAAACAGCTGCATTGGAGTATTTTTAGCAGTCATCCCAATCAAAATGCACAAAAGGTTTTTATTTTTTTAAGGAGTATCTGCCGGGTATAGCTCTGGTTTCTGTAATTCAACAACCTCACTAAATATATGAACATACTTTTAAAAATTCAGTTACTGATAAGCAAGAAATTGTATTTTTTTCTACAAGGCAACTCGGGTGAAAAAGTTCAGAGGGCTTGTGCTGACTGAGTTACTTTTGCAGAAGGGGAGCTTCCAGCTGTAGTTGAAGTGTTTAAATAAGGAAACCAAGAGGTACTTTGTTGTTTCTGTTCCTTTTACTGTACTTCATGTGTGGCATTGAATTTTCCATATTGTAAATGCCACACATGAAGCCAGAGGACCTTGTTTCTCATCATTCCTAGCTGCTGCCACGTTGTGGCAGTAGGTCTTTCTATTTATTTTACTTTTTTTACTGAAATGGCCAAGCTTTTGTGTGTAAGTCAGCCAACAGAGTCCTACATAATCAGCTATATAATTAACCAAGTGGTAGTTCTAAGCTTCAAGTACTGACATGTTCCACATCCTTACTCTGTTTAGAGACTGAATGAAGAAATTTTGAGAAATTTTAGGAGCCTGTGCAATTCTGAGTTTCCTGACTGTGGGAATTTGCCTGCATCCTCCTACTCAGGGAGATTTAAGAGACCCCAGTCTTGTTATGCAATGGTACCTAGAAATACAGAGAGGGTCACAAGTTTCATTTCTGTCCTGACCCACCTCGAGTCTTTTGGCCAAGTGTTTGAATGCAGGATGTAGAAAATATACACACAAAGGCGCAAAGTGGGTCCAAGGCATGAATAGAGGAAGAAGTTTTGGAGTAGAAAGGAGGAGGAGCTAGGTGGGAAAGGCACGAGTAACTCCATCAGTGTATGCACTAATGGAGAAACCTCTGGTCTACCTCCAATACAGCCATGGAGTTTGGTGTAACTGTGAGGTGGGTTCACAGCTTCTCTGCAATCTGAGCAGAAACCTGATAGCTCAAGTTATCTTGAAACTGCTGTTGACCAACAAAAAACATTTGAATCATGATACGTGAAATAGTCATAAATGGACATGGTTTCATATCCAGTTCTACCCTCAGCTTCTCCATACATGTTATTTGTTTTTCAGAAAAAGAATAAAATAATTGAACCTCCTAGGCATCCATTGGGACAGAGATCCTACTATGCCTAGTAAACACTTAGGGAACCTGCATCTTGTTCTTTTGTTTTGCCAGCCCTGTGCACAGAGACAGTATTCTCTCCCATTTTTCTTCTAGCTTCTTCCATCTTCCTCTGTTTCACCCTTTGCTCCATCTGGCTTTTGGGCATTCCTGATGTTTTACAGATCATCTCCTGTTAATCAAAGCTGTTCTCCCTCCCCTCGTGATTCAGTTTGTTGTTTCTCATGAAATGCTGTGCTGGTTTTGACTGGAGTAGAGTTAATTTTCTTCATGGTAGCTAGTATGGGGCTATATTTGGGATTTGTTCTGAAAATAGTGTTGATAATTCGGGGATGTTTTCATTAGTGCCGAGCAGTGCTTACAGAGAGTCACGACCTTTTCTGCTTCTCACCCCACCCCACCAGCCAGTAGGCTGGGGGTGCACAAGAATTTGGGAGGCAACACAGCTGGGACAGCTGACCCCAACTGCCCAAAGGGATATTCCACACCATATGTCGTCATGCTCAGCAAATAACGCTGAGGAAAGAAGAAGAAAATGGGGTATGTTTGGAGTGATGGCGTTTGTCTTCCCAAGTAACCACTACACGTGGTGGAGCCCTGCTTTCCTGGAGATGGCCGAACACCTGCCTGCCGATGGGAAGGAGTGAATGAATTCCTTGTTTTGCTTTGCTTGCGTGTGTGGCTTTTGCTTTACCTCTTAAACTGTCTTTATCTCAACCCACGAGTTTTCTCATTTTTACTCTTCTGATTCTTTCCTCCATCCCACCAGGGGGGAGTGAGTGAGCAGCTGTGTGGTGCTTCGTTGCTGGCTTGGGTTAAACCACGACGAATGCATTAGCTTAAAGTTAATGAACTTTCACTAGAGCTCTTTCCTGTTACTTGCTGCCATGAAGCATCAATCAGTATCACAACAGTAAGTGCTAGTTTAGTGTGGGTGACATCTTTAGAAGGAGGGATGCAGCTGAGGAGGTGAAGGGAAGTGGCTATTTAGAGCTCAAGTCATCAATTAAATTACTCAGTGATAAAGTCACTGTCTTGTTCTTTAGTGATGTTTATGTCATGTTGCTGTGTGGAGAGGTGGTGATGCATCATTGCACTCTAGTGTTTTGTGATGTTGTATCAGCGCTGGAGTATTTTGGGATAGTGCCAATATTCTGCAAGCTTTGCAGGCACGAGATGCTACAACGAACAAGAGAAATGATTTCTAAATCATCCCTCCCCTTACATTGGGAGCCAAGACTGGAACTCAGCTTTTGTTTAAGTGCATTTCCCAGAGTGACAGAGGCGGCCTCCTTGCTGCTACCAAAACCTCATTCTCTGGCTGGCTGGAGAGCATGTTTTCATACGCCTTTATGCCTGCTTCAGGAAGTGACATTATGTTTTTCACTGCACTTTTGAAACCTTTCAACCAATGCTATAAATAAACAAAGCATGTTGCTTCTTGTTGTGGGCTACTGCTATCAAGCTGAGGGCCCTCCAGACCTCAGCATAGCTATTTTAATCCCTAGAGTCTGCCTAAAGATTTTTTCTGACTTGAAAGGAAGGGACAGGATGCCATTTACTGTTCCTCTGAGAAGGTTCTGCAAAGGAAGTCTTTTCTCAGAAGGTATTTGGAGGCACTACTCAGTACAGCAGAACTGGGAAAATATGGACATTCAAAACAGGGAGTAACCATCTGAAGAAGGGAGGGACTCGGGAGACCCCAGTTTACTTCATCAGCTGACTTGCTCCACCACACTGTCTGGAATGGTAAGCCTAGAAATGTTAGTGAGGCTGCTCACTTGTCCTAGCAAGACACCTTGCTAGGACAAAACGTCTGCACGCTGTCAGCCAGTCCTCGCCGTGGCGATGTACCATGTGTAGTATTCACCTAAATTCCTGTGATTAAACAGTTCTCTTGCCCAAGACTGCTGCCTCTGAGTTTTGTAGACCCATGCTTTTGGGAACTGTAGCATGCACTGAAAGCCATTTTGCTATTAACTCTTGGCATGAAAATACAGTCCTAAGTGTATGGAACATATGATTACAGTGGCATTAATTAAAAATACTTATCAGTCTACCCTGTTGCCAGTGCCTGAAGAGGTTTCTAAGGGAATTCACCAGCAGCACTGTAAATTATTTGTCAATGAATGATGAAATTGGGTTGCTTATACCTCAGCGATACCCTCTTAATAAGCGACTGCCTGCCTGCCACCGTCCTTAATCTTTTTTTACCCCCTTCAGAAAGGTGTCTAAGGTGGGGGTCTGTTGTGAAAGTTAAGATACCATGTTTATATTTCAAAAGGCAAGCCAAAGCCCTTCGATTTGGTCTCCAGCTAAGAGAAGCACACATTTAGAAATTACAACATTGGTATTGGCTATCTGGAGCTTTAGGAAGTGGCTGAGAGCTGGCAGTCAATTAAAACTGGGCTGGAGTTCAATATCAGAGTTATGCTGCCTGTTTTTGTAGGATGTGTTTGAATCCTGGGCTATGCTGCAATATGGTTTTGATGTAGAAGTATGTAAAAAGGAACTGTAACCCTTAAGAAGCTGTCTGCATTTTCTGGTACAGACAGGTTGTTCTACATAACTCCAGTTCAGGACCATATTTGGGCTGGAAAGTTGCACCCCACATACTGTGGTGCAGATTCTGATCCCATTTTTTGTGGTGTAAATGTGGGGTAAAGCTGTTAACTTTGCTCCTTTGAGCAAGGAGCTGTATTACATGAATATCAGAGTGTGACAAAGGTCTGTCTTTAGCACAATGCCAGCTTTGGCATGAGTGCTGCACAGTGGCAGAAATAAGAGATCGTGCTTCCGTCTGACAAGGAAAGATGTAATCCTTCTACTCTAGAAACAAACATGTATCGCTAGTGGTTCAGCCCCAAACTTCCTGGCTGTGCTATGGAAGATCTAACTGATCATAGCGAATCTCCATGCCCAGCATTTTTAAGCAGCTGGTTTGTACAGCTGAATTCACAACTACTCTTGTATAAGGATGCTGACTTTTTCTTTCTTTTTATTCTTTCTTTTTTTTTTTACTTTTTTACTTTTTACTTTTTTTTTTCTTCTTTTTTTTTTTTTTTTTTTTTTTTTTTTTTTTTTACTGTGGCACCTTTCAGTGGTCACACAGATCGGGACCCTAACAGTAATTTGCCCTGTCTGCTCACTGTGAGCGAGATGCCCAGATCTGTTAGTCGTATCACATTTGGTGTTCACTGGAATATTCTTGCTCTTATCAGACAAAGCAGATCAGATTCGTATTCCAGAGACCTGTTATTTTTTTTCTTTTTTTCCCCAATATGGTTTGGGGCTTGTAATAAGAGCACTTGGGAGCATTTGCAGCACTGTTGTGTATGCATGAAAAATACCACCTCCCGGCCCCACAAGTTGGAGAACAAGTTTCGAAAAGGAATATTTGCCCTAAGGGCCTTCCCCAAAGACACTGAAACTAATTAAAAGGCTCCCATTAACTTCAAGAAGTTTTGGATCCGATCCCCAGTGTTTTTGTTTTGAGAGAGCTGACTGCAGCCGTGGTTTTCGAGCCGTGGTGCGAGGCGGCTTAGCTCCGATGGCGTTCCCAGCAACCGAAGCCCCTTGGAACAGGCCGCAAATGTGTAAAACAGATTCGCCTGTTTACAAAACCTTTCTCAGATGAAACCGTTTAAACTCACTTTAAAAAGAAAGGAAATAATTGATCCATTTGCTGTAAGGGTTAATTACACTGGCTAACTAGACTATGCAATAAGGAAAGGATCCAGAGATCTTAGGCCTAGGAGTGAAGTCATGCCCCTTACCAGTAGAGAAAAGAATGGTAATTGCCTGCTGTGAGTACGAACATATTTTGCTGGCTAGCAAAGAAATGGCATTGACAACTGGCAAATCTACTCTGCTGAGGAAAAAATGTATTTTTGAGGCAGGCATACAGCCAGCGTTTTCATTCGGGAAGTCTCACAAGTGGAATCAAAACTCTTGCGGAGGTAACATGAAACTGTGCGTTAGAAGGTTGTTTTTTTTAATCCCACATTTAATTCTGTCAACATTTCATGCTGGAATAAGAAAAATATTTGTTAGGTTGGTTTTAGTCAATTCTCCTCATCTTTTTTATTCCCCTCAGTTCCTTTCTCCACCCTCTCCTCAAGATTTCTTTCAGTGACATACTTGTTTAGAAAGCAGTGGTCCTTAGGAAAATAGTGATACAGTCTCCTCTCAGACATGCCATGCGAGCAGCACCACACATTTTGAACTTGGCCTTGATTTGGGGATGTGCTGATGAACAAGGATTCACACAGAAAGGGTGGTCTGGTGGACAAGTGGCAGGTCTTGGGAGCAGCAACCCATCCAGGGCACCTCTGACGCATCCATGTCTTCTGCAGCCCCTCCTGCCCTCACACAGAGGTTTTGCAATTAAATGAGAGTTGTAAAAACACAATGTGTTGGTGAAATTCACTGGAAGTGAAGGGGCAGAGCTGAGGCCCCAGAGATGGGGCAAGTCTTACACAGTGCATCTAATAGTAGTAGGCACAGACATTAACTGTTTTAGTGTATTTATCGATAGAGTCTAGGGTCTTGACTGTAAATACATTTAGGCCTTATTGAAGTCTAAGATAAGTGGACTTTGCAATTGATTCTCTACAAGTCTCAAGGTGGCCATACTGGGAGTTGTTTGGTATTGAGGTCTTCTGAAAATCTTCTCTACGACGTAGATTTGTACCTAAACTTTTTTAATGTAATTAAGAACGGAGCACTTCTGAAATATTAACCCTCTGCTTTTCTGCTTAAGGTATTTGTAAAGAGCTGGAACTTTGGCTCATAAGTCTGTATACAAGCACTTAAACAAATAGCCTGGTTACCCAAAATGCTGAGCCCTCAGCCTTTCCAGGTGATTTTCTAAGGTTTGGCCTAAAAAAGGCCTATAGAGCTGATCTCCCATTCTTTCCTTTCCTCCCACACTTTTTAGTGGTTTAAACTGAGTTCCTCTCTATAGAGCTTCATTTTGCAGTCATCTCTGCTTCATTTCCTGTATATCACTTGCAAAGTGAATCACTAAAATATGTTGCATGCAGAGTTTGAAATCGCAATTTCAAGGTATCCTGCCAGAATATGATTCCCTCTTTGTACCAAAAGCTTCATTTCAGCAAAACCCTTTGACAACCCTGTTTTTAGCTAAATCTCTGCTACTCTTTGTGCCTATCCTGGTCTTGTCATGCTTCAATATACAGCTTGTAGCTGGCTTATGTTTTTAGTGTTTGTCTATTAGGAATTAGACTAAGGTCACCTTCTTACTTTGTATACTCTGGTGAACAGCTTTCAGTTGGCAACTCCTTCTTGCCATCAGACAGAATTTGATCCATAGAAGTGAAAGTTCCTCAAGACCATTTCTTTGTATCATTCGTTTCCCCAATCATTGCTCTTCCTTATAACTTGAACATTGCAATAAATGCTCTCTTGTTTTAAGATTTAGCTTAGAAAGTCCATTATGTTCAGTCTTCTGATCTTTGTCGATGCTGTTTGGTGTGGTTCTTTATCACAAAGAACCTTAACTTAGGGGAAATAAAAATAAGTATCTGATGCCATGAATTTCTAACAGAGCATCTTTTTTTCCCCTGTTTTTGAAAGACTTCATAAATGAGCAAACTTGTTGCCAGAAAATTGGTTTGTTCAAGCTTTTCTATTTGTTACAGAACAAGCAGCAAAACAAAGTACAAATGTGCAACAAAAAGTTGTGGAAGAGTGGAAGAGCTTTTTGAATGGGAGCTATAGAAGGCATTAGCATGGCTTTATTTATGGATGAACTTTAAAAAACTATTTGGAGGCAGGAAATAAGTGTCTTATTTTCTCTAGAAATTATTTGCTGTTGTGTTAGAGTTTTCTGCTCTGGCAATTTTGTGATGGCACTGCAGTGGCAAAAGAGACAATGAAATAAAAATTCCTGAACTTCTTAAAAGAGTAAAAAATCTCAGATGATTGTTAGTACCAGGAAGAAAAAAAAAAAAAAAAAGAAGACATTAAGATATTTTAATAGTCTGTCTGGATTTCCTCTAAACAAAGATAAAGTAATTTTGGAGGGAACTCTGCTTAGAATGGATCGAGATTTTTTTTCCCTGCATTGTTTTATAGTACTGTCAAAAAAATGTAATTGATAGAGGTAAATACTAAAGATAAAATAGATTTGTTGTTAACTCAGGGAAATATTTTTTGTCTTTTCACAAAAGCATGTATAATAACTTCAATGGGATTAAAAAGTGAGGGGCAGACAGAAGTCCTCTATAGAATGAGGGATACAGTGCACCTGCCTACCATTTTATTTGGCCTGGGTATAAATAGAGGGCTTTGGACCAGGTTGCCATTAATCTCTCATCTTTCATTATTATTCAGTAATTTAATCCACAAAATACTTTAAGTGGTATATTATGACCCTTTGATTTCTAAATTATTTTCCTCACAGATCTTTTTCTCCCTCCGTGTGTACTACATTCCTGTGCACATGGAAAGCCTGGGTCTGCTAGCAAGGCCAGAGCAAAGTTTTCCAAACAGAAAACAGCTCACCCTCACTTTTGAATTGTACAGTACTTCTAAAGGGGGGCTGGGCCCTTTTAAACCATCAGAAGAGAACTGAGCGTGACCAGACTTTGAAGGGCTGAGTCCTTCAGAAGCAGGGATGGCTTTGTGCCTGAACTTGCACTCACTGAAATTATGAGAGAGATGTGAAATACAGCCATGCTTGTGGTGTGTAAAATAGGCCTCTGAATGGAAATGAAATGTAGAAGGATGTTCTAGATGTGTTTCATTATTGTGAGCTCTGGAAGAATTACAGAAGTAGTACAGCCCTTTCCACTCTCCTTCTACTAGATTCAGATAACTGCAACTCCAGTGAGAGGATGTTGGTCTCAGGCTATTGAAAAGGACAAGACAGAGACCTCAGCTACAAACACTGTGAGGGCAGTTGTTTGTTCAGAAATGCACTTAGCATTTTATTAGTAAGTGCTGGCAATAGGAACGTTCAAATAAAAAATCCCACAGATTCATCTTCTGTCCAAAATTCAAACAACTCGTATTTTTGAAGACCCAGTTAACTTCATTTTTTCACAGAATCGCAGAATGGGCAAGGCTGGAAGGGACCTCAGGAAGTCATCCCCTCTTCGCTTTTCTTTATTACCTTTCGGGCTTGAGCGAACCCATGAAAAAAAATGTGAGCAAGCTGCAAAATACTGGTTTTGACCTGGATGAAACCTGATTTGAGAGTGAAAAGATTTTCTTGTGAAATTTCCAGTGTACTTCCAGAAAAAAATAGATGTTGGAATAAGTCCTCTAAACTTTGGAGAAACATCTGAACTCTGGGATAGTCACCAAAACCAGATTTAAAAAAATAAAAAAGAGTATTAAAATGCAATGAATGTTTATGGAAGAGGCAAGATTGACATCTGTGGAGATCAAACATCTCTGCTTAAGAACAGAACTGCTGGCAGCATGAGTTCAGTCAGGGCTGGGCTGAGGTAGTGCTTTTCCTCAAGTGAACTGTGTGCCCCGTGTCCTTTTAACTCTTCCATTCTGCTCAAGTATCACTCAAAAAAAGTCTCAATATTCCCTGGTTAGAGCGTTAGAAATGTCTAGCTGGTTAATTTTATCATTTACATCAATGGAAACTGTGATTTTCTTATTAATTTCCATTCCCCTTTACTCCTGTCTTTCCCAAAATAGGTTATCAGTATTGCTTTGGGGTCATTCCTCCCAGAAGTCAACTGGTACAATACACATGATGGCTGGGTAGTTCTGCCTCTCAGTCTGACCTCTTGTGATCTACACCCACGGCTTCTTCTCCTCGCATATGTGGGTGGCTCTCAGAGCCACCTACCCCAAAAATCGCAGTTCCTACTACCCAAAGCACTTCATAGTACACCTTAGCTTTTGTAGAGAAAACTTGCTTCTAAAAATATGCTAATTCAAGATCTTGTCCTTCTTCTGAGACAACCAACCCATGTGTCAGCCACTGGAAACACCTGTCGCTTAGGCTTGGAGAGAGACACTCAGCTCTTCACCCCATTTCATTGCAATCCTCTACTGGAAATAGATTACGGACCACTTTAATAATTGCTTTCTTTTGTTTGTTTGTTTTTATTTAATAGGAATAAACAGAAGCATTCTGAACTGAGTTCAAAGGGAACTCGGTCATCTCTATTTCCCCATCCAGGAGAAAAGGGGTAAAATCTGTTTTGAGTTTAGCTATCAATCTAGAAGTAAATTGAATTAAATACGAAAATGTTTGAAAGCCGAGTTGTATTTCATTCCAACTGCATTGCTGATTTAAATGGGGTGGTGGAAGGGGGAAAGGGCTTAAATATTCAGCATTTTTATGATTAAGTATCCCTTGTGCCCCAACCACACCTCCTCTGAAAACAAAACACAAAGCATGTTTGGAACAGCTTGTTACTGCTACGCTTCAAGGCCCCGATGCCTGTTCTATTAAAGTATAGCCCAAAGGAAGGTGAAGTGCTGAGCTGCACCAGTGCATGTTAGCACCATCTGTTTGAATGTGCATGTGTATGCTTGCACATGCACATCAGACTTTGTACAAACATATCACAAGAGCCAGAGCCCATGCTTTATATACGTTACAGTGGACTTCCAAGGCAAATGAAGGAAAAAAAAAATGTTTCCTGAATTAAAAAGCGTGCTAGTGGAAGAAAATGCTGTTTGAATGATCAGTGGGCAGAAGGAGAATAAAGCTATTTAGAGTTTTCCAAGGGCAGGGAAAGAAAGCAAGTGTGGCCTTTAACTCTGAATTCCATGAGCAGGACAGGGAGGGAAGTGTATCTCTGCTATTTATTTCACGTAAGGATTTTGTGCTCTACAAGTGGTCTGTGTCACTAATCTGTGTAGAATATTCCTTGGTCCTTACAGTGTTAGGCAGGCTCAGCAGGGTGACTGATAGACCAGTTGAAATGAGAAAAATGATATGCATAGAGATGAAGGCTGCTATTCACCAACATGTAACAAAAGGAAATAGTAGGAATAAGCATGTTCTTATTCAGCATACCCAGGAAGTCTGGCATTAACAGCAAAGCTGCCATCATCCTGGTGTAGTCTTCAGGCAGTGGTACTGGTTCAAAACCCGGCAGATCTTGCTCACGTTCCTGGTGCTAAGGACCTCAATTTGGTCACTTACACAAGCTTTTTGTGTAAGGCATCAGATCAAAATACAGAGCTCTGGTTTCAGTTCTCATCTCTGACATTTGGGCTATGTCTTTCTGTTGTCCTGGGGGTTCACAGTTTGCTGAATGCCTTGATGCTCCATATTGGCTGATTGGGACCTGCAGTCTGGCACAACCATGAGCCAGCTGCGATCTCCAGGTGGAGAAACTCAATTGGGTGGGAACACAGCAAGACATTAACCTCAGCTCAAATCTCACCTCCACAAGCAGGATGGATGTAACTGGTTGAAGCCACATGAAGCCAGGAACATGAGCAGACATCCAGACATGGCTAAATAGGAAAGGGTCAACACATCCTGAACTGGGGATTTGCGAAGTGGGAAATGATGAACAGAAAGGACAGACAAAGCATTAGGCCAAACACTGAGGCATGGTCTGACTTGTATCAGGGTCCAGACAGAGGGTATCCCAGGGAGCCTGTGAGTACTGCTGCAGCAAACACTACAAGAGGAAGCTGGGGTGGTAGTAATATTTATGTGCCCCTGATGAAGCTTATCTCCTTAATATTTGTAAAGAACTCTAGAGCGCACTATGCGCTAGAATAACCTGCACTGATTATGCATCCGTTTATATGGGAAGACATGTATTTTTAACATTAATTCTGCTGCATGTTTAAATGAGACATGCTTTACAATGTAATTAAGAAACCCTTCTTTTCGCACAATTGTCAGCTCGCACTTTTCCCACTTTGCTAATGCCTTCAATGCACAAAAGCCATGAAGAAAATCTTTCCGTGACATGATGGCATTACCAGCTCTTTTCAAGTGGGAGGACTGTACTCCTACACAGCAGATTTTCCCTGTGTTGTGGTATTCATGCAGCAAAGAGCTGTACTTCTGAAGGGTTTCTTGTTTAAGCTCTTTCATGCTTCTTGCCTTGGAGACTTCTTTTAGACTTGTAGCCAAGAGGAGGTCAGGAAGTGCTCCGTGCTGCAGCTTCTTTTTCTGTATATGTTTCTATGTGGTTCTCCACAGATCCATGGAACACATTCCCTTCCATCTCTCTCCCTTTCAGAGTAGTTTATGTTTCATTATTTGCAGATGGAAAAATGACAACTTGACAAACAGGGGAGGATCTTTTTATTTAAATCGTCGTCTTCTTTCAGGCTCCCATGTAATGTAATGGAGTAGTACTGAGAATGCAAAAGCCGATAGGATTTTATTTGCCCAGTGCGTGAAAAATGAAATTCCGTGCACATTTCCATGTGAGGTTATTTTTAGCTGTCATTCTGCCAATGGAATTTGCCCATCTTCGTGACTTTCCGATTTGGCCAAACTACTGATGAGTTTACTGATGCCTTCACTGCCTTTGATTTTAGGGGGCTGAGTTTGGTTTTATGAAGTCTGTATTTTAATTTCTTTTGTAATTCTTTTTTCACTGCTAAGCACACAGAGTAACAACCAGGGATAAATGAAATCTTGAAAAAGCCACTAGGAATTCAGCAGCCCGAAGCATCCCATCTAACCCAAGACACACAAGCTCCATTCCCCAGTTTTGTTTATTCTTTTCCTACCATGATTTACAGCCAAAACACACTAGCTGTGCTCACTCCTCGTATCACAATCAGAAAACCAGGAAAGACTTTCCTGAACTGAGCAGTACTGTTAAGCCCTTGTCCAACAGTTTCAGATTCATTTAACTGTGAGCACAAAGTTAATCAAGTTTCACAAAGATCTGGGTGTGATCTCAGTCGTGTTAGTAGGAGCTCTGAAAAGTGGTGGAGTTTGAGGGCAATGGTCCTGCCCACTGTTTGTGCCAAGCTGCTTCTGTTGTACTTCTTTCTCTGCTATTACATTTCAGTGCTGTAGAGGAAAGCACTGAGAGCATGAAGCCATCAGCCAGAATTGATTCAAAATCTTTCAGTGGCAAAACCAAGTGGTGGGGAAGGATGGGACAGGCCTGCCTCAGAGTGGAGTGATCAGCTCAGGGGACCGAAGGTGGGCAGAAGCTGTCCTTGCCTGACCGTCACTCCTCCATCTTGCACCTTTGCTGGGCTGCCCATGCGAGAGGGCAGTGCTTCCACTTTCTTCCCCACGAGTGCAGGGCCATTGACTGGAGTGCTTTCCTACCCAACTGGCTGATCTTCTTGTACCCAAAGCCAGCCTATTCTGTACTGCTGTAATCAAGAGCAGCAAGGCTATAGCTGCGTCACAGCAGTGGGGTTGGCAGAGCTGAGCTCAGGGGTATGAATTAAAGAGGACACCCTTCTGCCTTTCTGCACTACTGGCCCTTGAGCGCAGTGGATGGTCTGACCACTGCATTGACTGTTTCATTTTGCATTTGTGTCCACAGTAAGAGATGCAGTATACCCCAAGGTCTCTTCCAGCATCCCAGTTTTCTAGCATAGCAACTGAGCTTTGAAGTGACTTGTGTTCATGAAAGCAAGCAATTACTTCATAGCAGCATATACTGTCATGAGTCTGTACTGAGCCAGGAGCAACCCCCTAAACTTTCCTGTATCCTATGTTATTGGAATAGGTATTTTTACAGAAATTGATGTCATGGAATCAAAACAAAATGCTTCTTTTTTGTCTGTGTTTTGCTCTGAATCATGGTTGTTACTGCAGTATAACAGAGTTCTGCTGTTATCTTCCACCTTCTCCCCCCAAAAATCAACCCATAAAAAACCTGTCTGGATTTTAGCCACCTGGTTATAGTTAGTTTCTTATTTTAAAATAGCTTTCAAAATAGATCAGACATTACACCGTTAAAAACAATTTTCCCTGTAGGTATTGAATATCAGACAGGGCTTGTAGTAATAACTGATAGGTATCTAGAATAATCTTCAGTATGGACTGAGACTACAAAGATCTGTCAATCACTGCATTTAACTTTAAACACAGATGATTTGAATTCGTGTTAGCAGCATGAGGAAGTCAAAAAGATGGAATGGTGCTGTTGGAGAAAAGATGATAGGATTACCTCTGCTGTTAGCCTTTCCTGCTACTTGTTTGAGATACTAAATCAAGGTGAAGTTTATGAAAAAGGCTACAACAGGGGCTTCTAACTCTTCATTCCTGCTGGGATTTTCCTATTATAAATCTGCTGTCAGAAATAAGTGCTTTACTTGTGGCTTAATTTTATGCAGGCACAAACACCTTGGTTCAACACGTTTTGCCAGAGACAGTTTTCACTGTCTTAATGCAACAGAGTCCTCATTAACAGGGACCGGTGAAAAAGAAAAATGCACACATGCTCTTTTGTTGTTGGTCATTCATGAGCAGTCCGATGAAAACTGAAATAAAACATAAATCCTGAGGTGGTGTGGAGCCGGTGTGGAGACGTGAGTGTTTGAATCACACAGCTTATGTGAATTATCCATCTTAAAGAACATTACACTCCACCTTTTGAATGAAGTTTCATTAATGTGGTGGAAAGCTCACAGTTTCTATTTGTTCTGCTGTGGCTGCTGGATTTAGCGCTACCCCCAGTGCTCACCCCCAAAGCAAACACCTCTGTTGTGGTGATTTTTCCTTTTTTACCCAACTATATAACAGTACGGGCAACTAAAACAATGGTTTCTGAGAAGCTTGTCAGACTTGCTTGGGCAGTTCTTTCTCCATGCAAGGGCCATCAGACAGATTGGTAGTACTTTGCTGGCTTCATAATGCACTTGTCCCATTGATCTGGAGCCCTGCGTGCAAAAATAAAAAGTTAGGATCAGGCCTCAAAAGTGATAAATGCCTGTTTGCATCTTTCCTCCTAATTTTGGCACTATCTGTTTGTGGGCAGTACTTCAAACATGCACCAAGTAAGTAGATTTGTGACTGGTGTCTGTTATCTTGTTCTCAGGACATGGATGTGAAATTTGCCTTCAGACACTAAGTACTGGAAGTATGACTTTGAGTTTGTCCCATGTAAAAGAAATTATTAACCTGAAGTCATAGGAGAGGGAATCTCAGATCACAGGAAAAGAGATCCTGTCATAACTGTGATGAAAGGCATCCTTACCCCAACCCAGTGTGTGCTTCTGTGTTGCTTTAATATCAGGTTTTAACATTCCCACTCAACTAAGACTGCATCCCTTAGGCAGTGACAGCATTGGTCAGGCCCAGAAGGAATCCCTTCTTCATGCAGTGCTGTGAAATTTCAAATTTCAAAACATAATTTTGTTCTAGGTTGAAGGAAGACTCCAATGTACTGAAACTCTACCTTAAGTAAAATTTTGCCTTATTTTCCAATCTAGTCACTCAACACATGTATGTTTTAACAAAATCAAAATCTTTTCCTTTTGATTTGCTTCACCTCTTATTTTTAAATAGTCTAAAAGTAAAAAATATGAGAAGTACTTTTTAATGGAAAGCCCAAAAAAATCCATTCAGAAAATGTGAAAACAAGCCATTTTGATATTGCCAGAATTGTCTCCTCGTCTTGCTTTTTTTAATCTCCCCCTGCTTCCACAAAGAAAGGGGCACCATTTTGCAAAAGACTAAGATTTTATGGAGCTGCACCTTTTTGACAGAATATGGCTCCAGTGCTGCTGGCTTTTGTGATTGCATGTAGACGGAATAGTCAACCGATGAAATATAATGTGCTTTGAATTATCTGAGCAAAACGCTTCGCTTGCGGTAAATTCATTGGCATGTATGCACATTGTGTTTCCTCAGATCAGGATGACAACCTCATTGCTGGCTGGCTTGTGGCATCCCAAGTTAACACATGTAAACTTCGCAGCTGTGAGCTGTGTTACAACCGAAAGGATGTAGGGGCTGAAGCCAGCAACTTCTTTCTTTTTTTGTCTTCTAAAAAAAAGTCCATGCAGAGATGCCTTTTCAAGTGAAGGATTATGAGGTGGCATAACCCCCTTTATTTTATCTCCATTTTCATGTGGTTCTCCCGACTTAACACCCCTGTTTATAGCCAAGAGCTCCAGAAAACTGGCTGAAGAGAGGGTCTTTACAGTGTTTTGGGAGAAAAGGGAGGATTTTGATTTACAGGCAGCCTGCTGTATGGCACTTCAATGCATCCCTTTTCCAAAGTGTGACACGTATAAAGTAGCCACAGAAATTATTTTCCTGACGAGTCTGAACTGTGAAGTGGGAACATGGAAGCATATTCCAATGAGCAGTTGCGGTGCAGCTTAATCTTCCTGAGTACCCCAACTGCCGATGCTGTGTGCCTGTTTAGATCATCCGAAGCTACTGGAGTCTGTTGAGCTTGCACACAGAGAAACATGCCTGATCTGCCGAGCTGCAGCAGCTAAGCTGGGGTTTAACCATAGCAATTGAGAACTTGGGGGGTGGGGACTAGTTTGGGGTTGTTGTTTTTTTAATTAGTGTCTTACAACCCAAGTTCTCAGAAAAACCTTGAAGTGTTCGTCTGAGAATCCAAGTCAGAGGGCATTTCTGTGTCAAACAGGTATCTGCAGGTGGGTATGGCTCTCGGCGTGCACAAACCCCCAATTGCAAGTAGGGGATTTTTGATATCTGCTTCAGGAAGACTGGTGCCAAGGGGGCTGGAGAGGGGCCAGGAGGAAGGAAAAGGCCTTCCTGGGGGGTCGGAAGACTTTGAAGTGTGACCCCGAGCAGAACCGGGGTGGGAACGGTGGGAGCAGAGGCGAAGGGCAGCCAGGGTGGGCAGCGGAGCTGCGAAGGCAGGGAGGGGAACGCAAGGGTCAGGGAGGAGGGCGTGCGGGCAGGGAGGCTCCCAGCAGCGGGGACAGCAGCGCTGGGAGCTGGGTGCTCGCCGGACAGGTCGCAACAAGCAGCTGGGGGAAACCGGCTGTGTTTTTTAACAGCTGGTTTGACATAATGAAGGCTGAGCAGCTTCCAAAGCAGCCCTGATCACATGCCCCAGGGGAAGCAGTGGCTGAAGCATCAGCCTAGGAATCAGGAGACCAGGGTTTTATTCCATCATCTGCAGCTATGTCAGGAGTGGCTTTGGGCAAGCAGCTGATGTGCTTGCGCCTTGGTTTTCCCCCCACCAAAGGGTGTTGCTCACCTTGATACCCCCAAAACTGAGCCGCTAGAGACAGAAGCCTCTCCTCTCCCAGTGTGGTAGGACAAAAACACTGAAATTAAAATATGGCAAGTTCAAAACTGTCAGAGGGAATTCCTTTTTCACATACACTGATGCAAATCAGGACTAACACCAGTGACTAAGGTGAACTGGCGTCAGTGGGAAACAGAATTAAGCGGGGTCTGTTCAGTGCCTATACAAGTAATAAGCACACACTCATCAAGCCCTGACCCAGCTATTCTTCTGTAGCTTAATTTTTTAATAAAACAATTTTTTTGGTGCCTTTTTAAAGACAAATGTTGAAATGAACCTTTGCTCATGTAAAATGCATTTGCCGCATGACTAATGGTTATTTTTAAAGCACTGAGCAAAGTGTATGCATGTGTGTGTCAGGGAGACAAAGAGAGGGACTCTGTGTATTTGCTGTGGTAATTGTTTATGAATATAGTTGTTTTTTCCAATTATCCTTTCCAATTGCAATACATCAGCACTCTTGTCTCCATTTCTCTCTGTTGAGGTTTGTGGGTTACTGCAGAGATTTGTGCTTTCAGATATTTCAGTTACAAAAGTATATGCGACATCTTAAGCATTGATTTTTATTCATAAAGTGCCGTTGAACAGAGAGAGAGAGATTTGTGGAAAAGATGGAGTTAAAAGTTAAACCACGGTCATGGAAACAACTGTGTGGCCATACGGCTAATTTCAGGGCCTCGGACTGAAATGTTTTTTCATATCGAAAAAATAAAGGAGAAAGTCTGAAAGGCCAGAACTCATGCTAATGCCTGCAGGAGAAGTTAAGACCAGAGTCAGGGCTGGAGAATTTGACCTAAAGCATATTAGTGTGGCTTCACAGAGACACAGTATGGAAGTGGAGAATTAATTTCTTCCACAGTAGCAAGATTTTGTAATCTTGCTCAAGGAAAAGCATGGTGGAAAATAGGAGAGGCGGCCTGTGGAGTATAAAGTCATTTGCACTTGGAATAAGCGAGTCTATGAGTGAAGTCCTAGCCACTATATGTCAGCAGTAAAAATCCCACAGACTTTACTTGGTCTACATTGTACTTAAGGTTTTAAGTACCTAGTGCCCAGCTGAGGCAATGGTCTTCTGTGACTGACCTCCGAATCAGGCACTGTGTAAATGCCAGATACATCATCTGTGTGTGTGTGTGTGTTTAATATGAAAGCAGCTTTTGTTTTACAATTGCTGCTAGTGCCATAGGTTGTGGGGACTGGTTTTCATTAGTGTACTTAGGATTTTGTGATTTAACACTATTATATGATCGGAGTGTTTGAAAATTACTTGAGCAGGCCCAATCCACAAAGTCTGCCACGTGTCTCAGTGCCCTTTCCCAGGGCAGGCGTCGTTTCACACCGCTGGCACGACGTGATTTCTTCCAGCAGCACAGCAGGAAGAAATCCTTACAGGTTTCAGAGGCTGTGAAAACCTGCATGGTTTAGCAACCCCTTTTTCATCCATAGAAACGAAGGGTCTCTGTTGCTTTCTTTCTCAAGGATAACACCACCACAGCTATACTGCAGCAGGATACTTTAAATTTATGCTATTTGGTTTCGGAGCTAGAGGTCTGTAAATGCTGCTCTTAGGCTTCTGCTGTTCAACCATTTCACGTTGTCATTTTTATTTGAAGGCCCAACCATGGCCAAGAAAAGGAAACGTCTGTACTTTTCTTTTTGTGTTACATCTTCCAACTGGCATATTTTTAAGCACAATAGAATTGAACATGAGCTTTGGGGAGGGAGGAAGAGGAGAAAAGGGAATCAGCTAGAAGAGATGATGACTCCAGTGGGGTACTCTGCAGTTTCATTCTCTGGGGACTGAAAAATGCTTTCAACCAGTGTGATGTTGCAACAGTCCAAAAGAGGAGAGAAAAATCCATGTCTGGTCTAGACCGACCAGAAACTAAAAACAAGGGACACTTTGAATTCTGAGACTCTCACCACAACTGAAAACTGTGCTCAGGCCAAGTAACTGGAAAATCAGTTTCTTGGGTTAGAGAAATGCTTCCCTGAAGAATCAGAGGCAGCTTTCCATTTTAATTGGTAAAGAAATTATTATATTCTGAAGCATTGATTCTAACACTTGAAAAAAAATTTGCAATCAAGGCTGTGAAGAGGTTTTGATAGTTTCATATGGAGCTTAGTGCAATGCTACCGTAAAACAAATTTTTCTGTGACATTTTCTTGCCATTTGGCTGCGGTAGTCTATCATTTGTCACAAAATGGAAAAATAAGATCTGTCTTCATAATGTACCAAAAAGAAGTCTGACTGCAAGCACAAGTCAAGAAGAGGTATAGGGACTGGAGCTTGAGGGGTGAAACCTTAGATCAGGAGATGGTTTTGAGAAATCATATACCAGGAGGCCTGAGAATCCCCCAACCAGGAGTAATTGAATGCGGTAATTGTTAAGGAGAGCTTTAAAAAGAAATGTTGAATAAAAAATACTTACAGGGTGCTTGTTTTAAGAGGGAAGTGTAGTAAATTTCAGGACAATTTTTTAAGTGGCAATAGTACAGGCACGGCCTATGCTGTAGGCAAAATAAATTTTCTGAACTAAATGACTCCTCTCAGTCAGTCAGGCTACAGTGTTTGTTTTCAGGGTGAAATATGTATTTCCTTCATTGCACTGCTACAAGGATGGCTGAAGCCTGAGAGGAGGACTCTAGGGATCTGGTTGAAATGCCCGGCAATACCACCTGCTTCTGATGGGATGAGGGGTGAACTTTGCAGAGATTTGCATTACAGAAGAAGCAATAGGATGAGAAAACCCTTTTGGGATGTGACAGACTGATATGTGAGTAGTAGTTTATATTGCAAGAAATAAGAAAATTTAGGGTTTTTTCTCTTAGTCCTGCACTTTTAAAACCAGTATATTATTATTAGTCTGCTCACTGTGGAAGATGTTAAGCTAAATATGTTAATTCCAGGGAAAAGTGCCCCGCAACCTTCTGGATTAAAGTGATATGTAAGTGCCAAACATTATCCATATTATTTTATGATTAAACTTTAAAACAGTATTTTCTTCAGGAAGATTCAGTGACTATACTTGAGTCTGGTAAGAGTAATACAAGTCATATAGACTATATTTTATCAATCTGTGAAGCCTCTCTTTTACAAAAGAGCAACACAGCACTTCAAGATAACAAAGAATCAAGGGAGTTTGAAGATGCTAGCCAGTCCATTCTTGTAGTGCTGTGATTTATTCTTGCTCTTGCAGAACTGCAGAGAAGATACAGACAGACCATTGTTTTCAGACAATTAAAAAAGGTATAGATGGAAAGTTGAGGAAGACTGCCACATGCTTCTGTTCAAGTCCTTTAGTGCTGTGGCCATATGATTGTTCCAGACATTCATTCATCCAATTTTACCCTTTCTTTTCCTAATGTTCCCTTTTCATCTGATGGCCATTAGAAAGCACAACTTCTTTGTAGTAGTTCATAAGGACAAGATGATATGTTGGGAATGTGCCATATCAGGGATGGGGAACTCTAGAAGGATGACCTGGAACTTTTTTATGTTCCTGCAATGCACATTTAAGTATCTTTCTGGGTAGGGGGCAGAGATACCTTGCACGCGTATGATTCTTGCATGCAAATATGCTTGCAAGCTCAGGCTCCCATGAAATTCTCATCTGAAATTTGTTGCCTGTTGCACAGAGCTTAAGCCAAGATCTGTTCACCTCTGTTTTTTCAGTACTCACCAGTGAGCAGTCTTCCTTGCTTTGGCTAACTGAAATATATTTTAGGAGGCAGCTGCCTATTGCCAAGAAGAGCCCGCATGCAAGAATATTTCCATCTGGGATGACTAACATGTGCCCAATGGACGTCCAGTCTCACATCCCACTCTGCAAACAAAATCCACTGATGAATTAATTCTCTTCTTGCTTCAAAGGGCAGTCAAAAGATGAAAGTGAAAAACTGGACATATTTCAGAAAATTACATTATATGAAAAAATAGGTCATTCAGCCAGATTGCAAATCATAGATTTTCAAAAATGTGAAATGTCAAGCAGTCCTATTTGAAAAAGTATGTGTTTCCTTGCTTGTTGCATATTTTGCTAGTGATGGAAAGAATGTGTTCAAAAGGGAAAGATAGCATTTTAACTCCTTTTCAGGATAATGCCAACAATATTCAACTTCTTTGATCCAGGCTTCTGTCAATATAAACACAATACATTTGTCCTTGCTCATTTTGTAATTCTTTCAGAACAAAAACAGCAAAATGAATTTGAACAGTTGTAAATATACAACTGATGCAACAGTTTCTGGTTGCAAATATCAAGTCTGCTTCTTGTGAAGACACCTGATTTTATTGAATAAGTCATACGTATGGCTGGTCCTTCTCATGCACTGAAGGAATGTCAATGCTGACATAAAACCCCATATAATAACCCACTGGTTTACCATGTATCAGTGACTCGGGCAATAAAATATATAATTGTGATGCTAATTAAGTTGTTATTTTAAAGATACGTCTTTAATAAAGGGATTGTTTGTACCTACCCAGAATTAAAAACAGAGCTTCCAGTCTAATGCAGTATAGCTGTCAATACTTAAAACAATACACAGAAGCTGCAATTTCTTAGCTAGTCTCAGAGGTGCAGGTCTGAGGAGGTGTAAATCCTCCACCCAAGATGAATGCACAACATGCTGCCTGCTGTTTAACTGGTGGTACATATGTTAGCAGAGCAGAGGCCTATAATTACATAAATCCTCAAAAAAATTAGCTGTTTAGTAAACTATTTGAGCAGTACCAGTGCTAACTGCCTAAAACTGGCAATCCAAAACTCAGCTAACAAAGAAAATGTTGACCCAAGCAAAACAGTATTCACTTCAAGAATTAAAACCCTAAGCCAGTGTCATGTGCAGTCCTCTCAGATGTAATTATTGTATTCTAGTTTGTCCTGAATGTTTTTCCATGCTGTAAAAATAAATACAGTGATTTAAAACCCTGGAAAGTCCAAGTAGGTAATAAATAGTCCAGCTCTGTAGAAATGTGAGGTCTAACTTTCTGAGATCATCTGTGCTCTCAGTGAATATTTTGTCAATTCAGCACATCTGGGTATTTCTTCTGCAGGTGCCAGGGATTTAGCCACGGGTTTACAGGTCTTTCTCCTCCATTTATCCTGATCGCAAAGTAGTGATCCATCCTTGTAGAGGCCAAGGCAAAGGCCAGGCATAGAGCAGGCTCACTGGAGCTAGTAGTTGGGCAACGCTCGAAAATTAGTAGTTCACACGCAGATTAAACACAACCAGGTTTGTAGGGAGAGATCATGCTTTTTTATTAGAGCAACTTCCGCAGTTGGAAAAAACAGGCAAGCTTTTAGACAGACAAGACCACTTCTGGTCTGGAACAGAAGCAGGAGTGTTCAAAGCTAAGTACAAGCTAAGAACAATTGCTCTGCTTTTACTTCATCATGTTAAACAAAGCACTGTTAGGACTGATTGGCCACCTCCTAGAGCCTTGAGAGTCATCAAACTGAGTTAAGAAGAAACGGTATTTGGTCCAGCTCTGTCAGTCTATATTAATCCCACATATGGCTCCACCAGCTTCAGCAGACAAACATCTTTAACCTAAGCATTTAATGATAATTTCCACTGATGAATTGTTTATTCACAGTAAAAGGCAGGGTGGCCTTAGTGGGCAGGACTCTAGGCTGAAACTCTGAAGCCAACCCTCTATTCTTCACTTAGCTGCTGGCGTACCGAGTGATCTACAGGGAGTGGGCCTATCCCTCAGCTTCTGCATGGTAAATGGGAATAATAAAACTGGCCTCCTTGCAAAGTCGTTTGAGATCTACAAAGGAGAAGTGTTACACAGCAGCTATACACTTCTTCATTAATAGCTCTTTCTCATGTGGTTCCTTTAATAGACATTTGGGTTCTGATTAGATCTTCTGAACAGGGTGTAACGCTACTGGTGCTAGTAGCAACTCTGTGTTTGCCAAATGTGACTAGAAGAGTCCTACTACTGTGATGTAAGCAATTAAAAAGTTATTTCTCTAAACTTCCCAATGTCAGATATGCTTTTAAATAGGGAAAGGCTATTTGTGTTCAGGAGCTACAGAGGTGTCTTCATCTCTCTGGACAATTACTGCGATGGCACATCCAATCTGAGTAGGCACATGTGGAAACAAATAACCATGTAGATGCTCCCAGATTTTCCAGTAAATGTACCATAAATGTTCTTTTTCACATTTAAGTAAAACACCAAAAATGCTGAAGCATTTCCCATTATTCTGTAATGTATGTGTATATGCACAGTCAAACGTACAAATGCATAACCATACTTAGGCACAATAACAAGTTTGTGTACTATGAATATATGTAAGTATGCATATATTGGCATTAAATAGCATGCAATATAAAAAAAAAAAATGGCAAATAAACATTCAGGCTGCAAAGCCAAGCAACATTGGATATTCCAGAATGCAGGTTTCCTGGGCATCCTTAATTAGCCCTTTTGAATATGTATGATGATACAGTTTTAATTACATGATAACGTGTAGGGTTTTTTTCCTTAACAGATTCTTGTTTCAGCCAGTCAACGAGGAGTCAGATTTTTAACCCTTCTGGTTTTCATCTTCTTCCATTTGGTGCTCTGGCCTCAGATCTCATGTTAATGCACACGATCCAAGTGTTACGCTGAACACAAGAAACATTAATCCCCTTCCAAGCTTTTGTTTCTCTGGTGCTCCCATGACAGCATCTTAATACACCCTAAATCCTGATGAACGTATCTCTGCAACACATCTGCACAGGGAGAAAAAGGGCAAAAATGTCAGAATGGCAACTTTCAGCGAAAGCCGAAAGAGAGAGATGTGGGAGCTTTTGCATGTGTAGCATTTCCCTAGCACTTTCTCCACTCAAAGCACAGGCCCAGTTGACTTCAGCTTTCACCACTTCTGCATTTCAGGCCCCAGGTGTCTCTTGTTGAGCACCCAGAAAATGAGGCCAAGCACTCAAGAGGGAGGAAATTCCAGAATGATGTCATCATGCCTCCACGTGGGGAGAGGGAAAGAGCTAATCGTGCCCAGGCAATCCAAATTCTGGCATTTGCTAACATTTTAGCATTTGGCCCGCAACCATATCATTCTTTTAGCTGAGTTTCTCTGTGCATGTGTATACATTTCTCTGTAAATAAATAAGGACATCTGAACTGTGTCTAACCTGCTAAAAACTTGCACTGCCTTCCCAGCAAAACTAATTTATTGTTGTATGTGCCCTTGGAAAAAGGCATGGCATGTGTTGTAATAACCTTTACTTATTTTTCCTGCTGCAATTAAATCTAGGGAAAGCTAGAGAAACTTGGTTTTGATTGTTCCCAGAAGAGGAAGGGAAGTAAAGAAGATCTACCTTAATAAGTGCTGAAATACCAATACACCCCCCTGCTACAGTTGTGCCTCAGCCATTCATTCCTCCTCTGCTTTAGAAACAGGAACAGACAATAGGCAGGCAAACCATTTGGCAACAAAATTCTAGAGGAGTCAAGGACTTCTAGGGGACAGGGATAAATTTGCTTCACTTCAGTCTGAAAACCCACTACTAAATCTCAAGTTTTACATTTCTACATTGTCCCTATCCATTAGCAACTCGGGCATTAAAAAGCATAGCATGCTGCCTTAAAAATCCCAAGATTTTCAATTAAGTACTGGTTTATTTTTGGTTTGCTTCCTGCAAGTTTTCACAAACCATCCCCCTTTTGAATCTTCCCTGCACAAGCAGACAGGTTGGAAACAGGTTAAAAATGGAAGCTGAAATCCATATGTAAACAGCTGGCTCCAAGAGCTAGTGCTCTAGGGAATGAAAACTTGTAATGCAAGACTCACAAAACTCTTGTGGGAGTTGGCTTCATTAGGTATCTACCATAAGTGTGTCTGTGTGCATATATCTGTACACCATTGTGATCCTATCTGTGTGTGCATCTGTACCTGAGGTTAGCAGAGTATTCACCGCCTGCTGCATCGGTCACTCCTCTCTCTTCTCACACTTCTCATCTGTGATTTGAAACTGGGAGTGCCTCTCTCTTTCATACATTCCCGTCTCTGCTAGCGCCGCAGACTGATGGCAGAAGGACCTTTTTTTACCCCTCCTATATGTGTACAGCAGGTGAGCTTTTCTCACTGACTCTCTGCTGACTGCGTCAGATGTTATCTGCCTTTCAGCCAGTGGACAGAGCAATGTGTTTACCCTGCCGAACAGAAATGCCCTGGCTTGCTCTCTAAAAGCTCTTCTCTATAGCCCTTCTATGCAGGGTACCCAGGGACGTGTAATTGCCAAGTGAGGCATCGAAGGGAGGCACTGTGAATGCCCTACCTTTGCTCCACTCTGAGTGGCTGTTTCCCCCCATGCTCTGAAAAATCCCCAGTAATGGGGTGGAATTAGTAGTGCTTTTAATTCTGGAAATGACTCCCAATGCATGCTGGATTCCTCCTCCCTTCCCAGCCTGGGGAGCACAGGGTTATCCCTCCTCCCTGATGACTGGGGAGCCAAGCTTTCCCTCTTCTCCTTGCTGCATTCGCTAGCAGTAGGGGGAGTGATGGTAGATCTTATGCCAAGATTTCCTCTTATTCCCAACATGGAAAAGCATATCTGTCCATGCTGAGACACTTCCTTACAGTATGTGGCTAAGTCATGCTCTTCAGCCAAGATGTCAGCTAGCAACATGCGCTCTGTGGGCTTCTGGGGGAAAAGTCCTGGGGTAGGCAACGTGGTGGGAATAGTATGGTGCCTATTACATTGCTGAAAACAAAATACAGCTGCATGTTACTGTTGGCTGAATGCAACCTGTCAGCACCAACATCTCCTCAAGAAGCCAGGACTGATTGCAGCCAGCCTTCGCAGAAGAAGGTGCCAGTAGCCGAGCAGTTGGAGAAGTGTGACACGTTGCCCCCTGCCCGCTTCCAGGCCGCATTAACGCGGCAGTGTTAGAGCAGGGAGTGTGCCTGGAGAAGCACCATGTTGCGAGGAACTGTTTGGTGACAGGCAGATTACTCAGAAAGCCCCGAAGGAACTGCAGTGGTTTTGCTGACAGCTGAATGCCCCAGGGCTGGGACAACATGCATTCTCTCATGCAATGGACCAACCCAGGGCACCAGTGGTGCTTGCTATGCCTTAATGGTGCGTCAAGCTCCAGAATCACTCCAGAATAATTCCTCCATAGCCCACAGATTTGCTCATCCTAATTGTTAATTACTGTACTCTTTTAGGACCACATCTATTTTCAGTCTTCGTAGTTCACTGAATCTGGAAGGCTGAGCGTCCCTACCCTCTCATGAGTGTGAGTGGGTTGGGTGCTGGCCCTGGGCACTGGAGAATGAATCATGTTGCTGTAACTGGGAATAAGTAATAAGGGTTAGGTAGGCTTTGAGCCATTTTGGTGCATCACTGTCTTTCCTGCTCTGCTTGTATTATGTTTTGGTCTGGACAATCAGAACCCTTGTAACTTCAGACAGATGTCAAGGAATGAACGGTTTGCCCTCCTGAATAAAATGAGAACATGTGAGTGTGGGGAGAGAGGGGAAAGGAGAGAGGCATTTGCATAGGTCAGGAAAGGTCATTAAAACATCTGGCAGTAGTAACTGACATGTGTCAAATTTTAGTGTTCATTAAATTCGTATTAATGCAAGAATGGTTCTTAAGCTCCAAATGCCACTTGTGGTTGCTGTGTTCCCCCAGTTGATGGTGATGACTTTTCAGAGCTGTACCATGCTTGTTTGCTTGCTAGTGGCATCTGACCTGAGGTCAGATTTCTATTTAACCCCTTCCTGTAGGTCAAAAGACAAATTAATCTGGTGAGAATTGAATTGGAAATTAGGTGTCTGGATAGCAGGTGTCCCAGCCGTGGAATAGCTGCCAGGCTGAAACATGTTTGCATCTGTCCTTATGCCATCCAAGAAGTCATCTCTGAGGTCAGGGAGATATTCAGCTGACATCTGAGATGGGAAGTTGCCACAGGGAGCACAAGTGGCAGGTGCCCTGTGTTAGCAGATCATCTTGCAGTCTGGGGGGAAATTTCTGACAGTGTGAGTATAAATGTAGACATCTCCATTTATCGTGCACTTTTCTTTACCTGTGTTTGCTACCAGATTATAATCATAAAGAAGATACACTATTTCCCTCCCCCTTAAAGAGGTGAATCTCACAAATCTTTTTCTTCCCTTTTTTTTTAGAGGATGAAGATGATGAAGAGATGGTGGAGCCAAAAGCACAGGATGACTTGGAGACAGAAAATCAAGACCAGAAGCAGGAAGTGAAAGAAGGTACTCAAAAAAATGAAAAGGATTTTGTTACAGCTTTAAAGGACTGAATCCTGCAAGTAGTTATTCTCATAGGTAGTTTCCATTATTGAGAACACTGTGAAATCGAAACAGTCACCAGTTTCATTGATTCAGAACCACAGGAGTGGCATAAAAACAGAAAATCGTATCCCAGCGACCCAGCTGGTAGGTCTGGGAAGCTTGTGGAAGGCACAAGACTTCAACTGTTTAGAAGCAGCAGCATGTCCTCACAATTTGGGAACAAAGTAGAGATTCTTGGATTCCAGGACTGGTGCTTACTTGTCCGCTGGCTTAAATAGCCTGCTTACATGAAAGATTTAAAACACGAATGCCAGGCATTCCAGCGGCTCCATGAAGTTGGTTGGTCTTCAGAGGTACTTAGAGCCCATAATTGTCTGCGTGCTTGAAAGGGGCAAACTTAAACCTACTGGTGGTCAGGAATCTTCCAACAGAAAACCATTTCCCTGGAAAATGTTGACTGTCAAAATAAAAATTTTTTATAGGAGCTGCCCCCAGAGAACTTAAAGTCAAAGCTGAAGCCAGGCAGGTCCACCTCTTCTGTTCATTTCTCTGGACTGAGACACTCTGCAGGGTTACAAGAGACAAAAATTCAGGTTGCTACTTCTTTCTGGTGCAGACAAGAGACATGTATCGAAGTGATGAATGTCAGCACTGGATGTGGTAGATATGTTGGGTGTCTCTTGTTTGCTTCTCTTGGACCTATTCTAGCTTTTATAATTAGAAGAGGGATGTGAAATTTGGTTTTCCTCATTTAGGAATTTACTAGAGTATTGGCTAGACTGGTGTGTCACTTTGAGCAGTCAATGGTCACCTCTGTGTGGAGTGGGGGAAAAGAGCTGAAATATCAGCAGCTCCAGTGGAGAGGAAACGACTTTCTTCTCTAGCACTTCTTAGCTCTGTATCATCAGGACTGCTCACAATGCTGTTTACCCTCTTGAAAGGTAACTTACTTCCTCAGGTAGGGCCTAAGCCACTTCTTGCTATGGTGATCATTATCAGGATGATTCTGTGACCTTGATTTTGTTTTTCACAAGGTAATCTCACTATGGGAAAAATATGGAGTCATTTTGCAGAGAAGGCCATGAAATCATTAACTGTGAATACAGGAGTGGATGCTCCTTTCTCATCCAGGAGAGCCTGGCATGATTTACATCAGAGTCCAAAATATCTGGTGTATAGTGCCCACATTCACTATCCTTACACACTGAGGTGAGCTGCAGTACCAGCCATGCTGTTTTGATTATAAATTGATCTTTCTTCCTTCTTAAGAGCATCATAGAAATCACCCGTGCCAAAAATCCTGCAGTGTCCGTTGCTCATTAGGTCCTTGTAGAAACACAGAGGGGGTAAGTCACTCTTCCCGCTCCTCATCCTTCTGCTTCTCGCACCACCCCCAGCCACTGCTGCCGTGGGCAGAGGGGAACAGCGAGAGCAGCGGTGACAGCAGGAACAGGAGGCACACGAGAGTGACTTCGGAACTGAAGATAGGAGCAAGTAACGTGGCAACATAGAAAAACTTACTTATTCCTGAAAATTATCCTTCCTCCCAAAACTGTGGCATCAATTCACATATGGGCTTTTCCAGTCACTGGACCTAACACAGTATCTCTGTTACTGATAACAACAGAAAGCCATAAAAACCGGTATCACTGCACTTATGCACTGTCCTGAGTTGCTGAATGTCCCTCTTGTATTCGGCTTACAGCTAATCCCACCCCCGTTTATTTCCATGTAGAAGTAACGCTAGCACTTATAGCTGGGGAGAAAGCACAAACTCCTGCATGAAGAGGAGAAAAAATTAAATACATTCTTGAACTGATTTATTTCACTTTTTCTCGGGCTTTCAAGTTAGCCTTTTATGTACTTTGCTGACCAAGCACCACCACCAACATCTTTTATTCCTTTGTTGTGTTTTAGTCCAGGGCACTGCTCCCCTTCTCTGCCTAGCAGATCCCCCAGGAACGGTAGATCAACTGGGCTAGTGTAGCTCTAATCTCAGACATGCAAACTGCAGGTTGTAAAAGCAAGGCACAGCTTGTTTTAGCAGAACTGGCTTTGGGAGGTACTAACACTTGACTGGGTTCAAGAAAGAAGAAAACATGCTCATTGCCTGATAGAAAGTGAACTTGACCTGCAGTATGTGTTGTGGTGGATAAAATAGTGGTGTGCTGATGACTGGCATTAAATGCTGTGAATGAAATGCAGCAATCGTCCCCAAATTGACAGGGAATGGACTCCCATTTTTAGCATTTGGTGTCCTCTCTCTGTTGGCTTTAGCCCTTTTGCCTACAAAATCCTGTTTTCCTCTCTGTTGTAATCACCCTTCTCATGTTCAGAGCAACATTCAGAGTTTGAAGCCATCGTTTGTGTTTCATGGAAGTGATTAAAACCATGTTACAAGTCAAACAGGAGTTTAGAAGAACATTTCCTGTCGGTGCTGCACTCTGTGTGCCTACTCAGAATTAATAGCTTTTCTGCAAATTAGCACATAATGGGTTAAAAGCATGTTTATGTTGGCATTAAGTACTCTGGCTTCTTTTTCTCTGCAAGGCAAGACAATATTTTGCAAACTTTTTAAAGAATCTCTAATAGATATTATAGTGGCGCCATTCACACTGCTATATAGTAGTTAAGGCTGTGTCAGCACTTCCATTATGAATCCTGTTTTTCAGGGATTTATAACCCAGCCGTAAAAATTTGCTCTGGGCTGAAATTTGGTTTCAGCGCAGGGAGCACATTTTTTTAACAGATTTAAAAAAATCAGCATGGCCTTTTTTGAGTTATAGGAGTGTAAGAAAATAAAAAACATGGAAGAGAGAAGTGTGGGGAGAGAAAGGCAGACAATTTTTTCATGAATACAACTCAAAAATAGGTCAGGATGAAAAAAAAAGATTGGATCCAGTCTGTTCAGTCTCCCTCTCTCCAAGCCAACAGGACAGGAGTGCTCTATTTTTATAATGGTATTTTAAGAGGAAATGTGATTTTTTTTTTCTCTGTGGTTTATAGGTAGTCCACTTTAATTCTACAGACATTTATTGCATGCTTAATTTCCTCGTCTTCCCCCTGCACACCCCAGAGTTGCTCTGTGGGGTTTGGTGGGATTATTCAGCAGGCACACAGTGCACCTGCAATAGGGCAGCCTGCCTGGCACAACACCTCTTGTGGCGCTTCAATGCTATGGAGGTGCTAAGGGCAGGAGAGCAGCTTGAGGCCCCCCAGAGTGTTTCTGGAATGGGAGGTGAAGACCCGGTTTGTTGGCTGTTTGAAGCACACAAAGACTTGGGACCTGCTTGTGTTTCTTCCATGGGGCTGCCTGTTGTCACCCATGTCTCAGGAGCATGGTCTCCCCACTGTTCTTGGAAGAGCTGAATGTGGGATACCTGCTGGTGAACTGGGCTGGGCCCCGCCTATTCCCAGCCTCTCCTGACCATGTAAACAAGAGACTGGCCCCAAACTGTGGCATCAAGTGGGTTGGGGCTTTCTACCACCAGAGAGCTCTGGAGATCCACCTAAGGCACCTCTTTGTGTCAGTAGAAACCACATGAACAGCAGGATGGGCTGAGTCTTGAAAGTGGGCCTCAACAAACATTTATCTGAAGCCGTGGATATATCCACAGAAACCTGCATGAAACGCTGTGATGGGGGAGGCTGGGATCTGCAACTTCAAAGACCTGCTGTGCCCCCCTCTTGCCCTGGCCCTGTGCATGGGGCTTGGGTGTCTGCACAGCAGGCTGTGATAGGGGAGATGGTTTAGCTCTCACCAGCTCAGGCTTCTGTATCGAAGAAGGAGTACAGGTTGCCAGCTTTGCCCCTGTGAACTCATTGGAGTAATCATTTCTAACAGCCTGTAATGCCACGGTTTCACTGGGGCCAACACTGCAGTGAGCTTGGGTGTGCTGACCCATCCTGATAGCCCAGCTCGGGTGTGCTCAGGGATGGTGCCCAGCACAGCCCCTGGAGAAGCATGATCAATGGGAACAGACCTCCGTGGCACAGTTTCGAATTTAAGGCTCTGGACCCTGCTACTCCAGAACTGAAAAATCCCTACATGCACCTCAAAATCTCCCTTTACACGTTCAGCAATTGTGCCATGCAGGGACTTGCGTTTTAAACCCAACACAACCCAGACAGAGCCCATATCAAACCAGGATACGGCATATATGAAGCCTGACATGAAAGTGAGGAGCACAAGAAAAACAAGAGGATCGCAGGCTATCGGCGGACAAGGACTAAAAGCTGCTGAGAGCCCCTTAGCACCTTGCAGTTCTCACGCATTTCTGCCATCCTCAGTCGTCAGCACATCTAAAGTTTACATGGGTTTAAATACACACTGAAAGAAATAATACAGCTCTTAAAAGAGTTTTACTAATCTCCTTCTGTCTTTTGTTATATCTCTGGGCTCATAACAAGGCTGCTTCCTGCTTTGCTGTTTTTATTAGTTTGCACTTTCTTTCATTCACTTACTCTTTCTGTTCTTTTTTCTTTTTTGCCTTTAATGGATTTAATTTCTTTTGTCAGCTTTTTACAGTTACTTAGGTTCCAGGAGATTTTTTATATTCTATTGTACTTATTTAAAAGTCTTTTTTCTGTTTGGGGTTTTTTTGTGGGTTTTTTTTAATATCTTTTTGCCTCCCTTGGGAGAAGACTCAAATCCTGGTATTTAAATATTTGTGTATTTGATCCTGTGCTGTTATCACAACTATTTATATTATATTTGCTACAAACCTGCTTCTGCAAGATAAGAACAAGTCTGCAGCATTTTTTATCTTAGTTCCTAAAAATCCAAGGAAAAGTTTTCATATCAATTTTTTTTTCCTGTTTTGTCCAAGGAAATTTGTGGACAAAGGACCTGATCTGAAATATGGTATTCCTGAGGATCATGTTAAAACGCACGTGAAATTAAAAAAAAAAAAAAGCTTTTATTTTTCAGAAATAAGTGTTGAACAAATCTGTTGTTTTCACGTCACATTCAATTTTTGTTACATATTCTAGACCTTTTTGCTCAATGCACAAGTTTACAGTGTCTTTCATTCTGGATATACCTCACATTTTCTTCCCCTGCGGTGTCCTTTGTGCATGTATAACTGCACAATGTTCTAATTTTAAATGTAAATTCCATTTTATTTTGTGCAGTATTGTACATTAACGTGAGTACAGGGCTGCTTTGATACATGTTGTTGGTCTCATAACCCCAGAGCCACCCGGACAGCACTCCGCCTGTGGGTATGCGATCCCATCGATGTTTCAGTGGGTCTGTGGATAGACGGGATGCCCAGCGGCCCTGTTAGGCAGAACTTGGTGGCTGCACCATGAGTCCTCCTGATGTGAGCTGCGCAGGGCCACGGACGGGTTCAGCTCCTCCAGGCAGGAAGCAGCGCACAGGCACAATAGTTCATTNGTGTGTCAGTCAGATGAATGAGGTAAGCTGATTTATGCCCTACAAACTTTAGCCAAGGTGTTTCTGATGCCGAAGAGGGTTTAATAGACTGCTGGCCTCCCACAGATCATTGCTAACTGCAAGGGAGACCTTGCTGAGGTAGAACTGCAATCATGTGTGTCTCCATTGCTTGTGAACACTCCACAGCTCCCAAGCTGTTTATTTTTCGCCTTTTCCCTTTCTATTGATTTTTGGTTCTATTTTCTTTGCCAGTTATAGTCGGCAAATGGCCAAGTAATAAATTTATATTTCCAAGCTGTAGAGAGGATTTGATTTAGCAAATAATTTTTACCATTTGGAGCAGTTTAAAATGAGTTTTCCAGTTGCCTTTGCAGTTATTTTCTCCCCTTTTATGCCATTTTGCTGCATTGTCATGCTTGTTGTCTTTGATTCTCGGAAAGCGATGCTTTAGTGGTGACAGTGGGATATTGCCTCATTACAGGCTTCCTTGCCAGATGAGTTCCCTTAGTGCCAATTACTATTCAGTAGTGGATGCTGCAATAGGTCAACCTGTCCTTTTTACTAGTCATTCTTTTTTTTTTCACATGCATTGCTTCTGTCTAAAGCACTTAGAGGCAAATTGTGCTCCTGCCTTGGTAATTGTTGCTCTGCTACTCGGGGGGGACCATGCAGGGGGTCATAGATATTCTCTGGATGTGTAGAGCTCCACAGGGACCACTAACATGGTGGTAGGAGGCATAGGGCCAAGGCCATAGGAGATCATCAAAGCTAAAGTTTCTAACTTCTTAGCTACTTTGTCTCCTAAGGGCCAAATTGCTCCTCCACCTTTCGCATTTTTCCTATCCTCCATATTCAGCCCAGGTGCAGTGCAGAGATTTTGTCTTTCAGAGCTAACACTTTGACCAGTTGAGGCAAACCTAAGCGTGGTGATAATAACCTCTCCCAGCCACAGAGAGTGCTTTGAAAGCAAGTACACTGAAAACTGGGGGAGCTGAGTACTGCGGTAATGCTGACCACGTCACTACTCCTGCCTGCTGTTGCGCCTTTCCATCTGTCCTTGCCCCCGGGGCTGGTGGTGGCATCGTACTTGGGCACCGTAGCTCACGAATCTAGTGTGAACCACGGGAAAATCAGATGGCGATCGAGGGCTACATCTCCCTCTTAGCTGAAAGTAGCTGTGTGGCATGGCACAGCAACTGGAAAATAATTTCAAATTGCAACTATAAACTGTGTCACTCATTGTTTAATTAAACACTAAGATATGTATGACAGGGCTGGGAGTTAAACTTTGATATATACTGGGTGTTCTCTGAGGCACCATGCTGAATTATCCTTTCTGGCTGCTGGTGTTTTAACCCAATATGGCCTAGGGAGACTGCAAGGTCATTTTCACAAGTAAACACCTCAAATCTGTAGTATAAAGCCAATGTAGGAGATCTTTGATCGACAGTTAAACTCTAAGTATGAGTCTCTGTAATTTTGTAATAAATCTGGTTATGACGTGTTGTTTGTGTACCTAATTATAAATTTGGAAGAAAATTCTCTGTTAGCATAATTCCTGTGATATCAACAGAGCTTTTCATGCTGAGAATTTAAGCTAGTTGCAACATTGGTTTGGTGTAACTGTGAAGATACTAATGGCATTTTTTGAAATGCAAGTAATTCTGAACTATAACTAAAACAATGGTTTAAAAGCATATGTGGGCAAAGGCATAATTGACATACAACATTGCCACAATATCAATATAACCCTGCTAATGTAATTGAGAGCAGAATTTTGCACCATAGCAATAGCAGCATCCCATTTTCCTTTCCCTCTGATGCTCACATTTGTGTTGGAATTTGCCAACAGGTCATTAAACTGATGGAGACGTAGCATTGGTGCACCCTGCAAAGATAGTGTTTTTCAATTGAAGGGCCATACTGGAAATACTGGTTTGGAAGTAAAGGTTTAACATCTCTGTGTACATGTAAAGAAGCAACTTCATCTTGTGGGGGCCAGGCTATCCTGACTGGTGCCTGACAATGGCTCCTACTCCCTCCCAGGGCAGCTTTGGCGGTGGCTCAGTGGCATTTGTTGCTCTGGCTCTTAAGATTCCTCTGCAAGGAATAAAACCTTAAAGAAACTGGTGTTTGGTGGGTTGCTTTTGATTTTGCTGCCTCAGAGTATATCTTTTGTTATTTACTTCATTGCTTCACAAAACCTCTAAAGCAGAGACAGAATTTATCAGTGACACCAAGGAGAAATGGGAAGAAGTGAAGGGAGAGATTATGTGAGCCCTTTTAACACAAAGAACTGTAGTGTAAGTTAAGAAGATTATTTTATCTTTGGCTCTTCTGACAGGTCCCCTGTTACATAAGTGTTCTGCTTTTTCAAGTTAGGTATTGCCTAAACGTCAGTCACAGCCATTTCCTGAAATGGGAACACAGCGTTTATTTAATTTGAGGGGTTTAAGTATTTTCCATTTCAGAATAATAAATACATAAGATATAGGATCTCTTCTGTGTAAATGCTACATTCTGGGAATATACAGGAGTATGTTTATATATACTAAAAAATTCTTAGTCATGATTTTAAGAGTAAAGCTTTGATTTTTGTCCTGACATTGCTACAGCAAGCTTTCATGTCAAAAGAAACTCACTGAAGATGTTGATTCATTGGGAAAGGGGTGAAATGTCATCCTCTTAACTACATATTTTCATTTTCCAAGCTCCTCCTAGAGAACTGACAGAAGAAGAAAAACAGCAAGTTCTCCATTCAGAAGAATTTCTGATATTTTTTGACCGGACAATACGCGTAATTGAGCGAGCTTTGGCCGAAGATTCAGACATCTTCTTTGACTACAGTGGCAGAGATGTAGAAGAGAAAGATGGGTCAGTTTGGTGTTTGCTTCCTTTTGTAAAATAACATTTATAAAAATAATTCCAATGCCAGGAAGCCTTAATTTTAAAACTAAACTAAATGTTTTTATAGTTAAGAAAAGTTTAAAACCTCCCCATAAAGACCTGGGTCACTTTGTTAGCCTACACTATTTTGTAAAATAGCTTCGTGGTTTGTTGCTCTGGGTTTTTTTCTTTGATGTATTATGCAGGTGGTTTAATTTGTTGTTTCATTTTTGGGGATGAAATTTCAAATTCTGAAGGAAAACAATAATTGAACAGATAAATATGTGTGTACACATGTATATGTAGATGTGCATGTGTATGTTCCAGTGTGCTTGTATCATGATATTTTTACAAATTCAGATTGCTGCTCTTTATATTCTACTACTGCCTCAGGTCTGTAATGGATCCCACTGTGCTATGCATTATGTGGATGAAAATTACGATCTCCCAAAGTGTTTGCAATCTAAATGCATAAGACGAGAGGTGACATGTTGTGTATTCAGCAATTGATAGGGGAGTAGAAGAAGCAAAACTTGTTAGTACGAGAGGAAGTATTTAAATTTCAACAGCTGCATATCTGTTCAAGCCTCATGGCAAATCAGTAGCTGTGTTGCACTAAAGTTACTTACTGGAGGTTATTCTAGAGCATCACCCCTGTGACCAGCAAAATGCATCAGTGTGGCAGCGTTCAGCCAGCACTGAGCTTCAGCCCATCCTAATGGTGCCAGAAAACATCTGCTGTCTTTGTCACTGGGATGAGGTGCTGTAACTTGAAGATTTCAGGAATCAAAAATAACAGAGATTTGGTTATAGCTTGAAGGTGAAGATTGAGAAAAGGGGGAGCTGAATGCCAGGGCCAGGTTCAGTCCTGAGAGACAAAGGTGGCAGAGGTGGCCCAGGGTGACCCAGAAGAGTCAGGGAGGCAGTGGGAAATTAAGAAATGTGGTTTTGTGAAACAGATGTAAAATTTGTTCCTTGGTGCAGATTTGTTATCGGCAAGACAGTGAAAGCAATTAAACCAAGGGAGCAGACTTCCCCAGGCTGGGCAGAGATTTGAGAAGCAGTAGTCAGAAACTTTTGCATTGCTTTTCACAGCACTTGAATGCTGGTACTTCAAAAAGTGTCACTTTGTTTGAATTCACACAGAGATGTTCAAGCAGGAGCCAACCTTTCGTTTAACCGTCAGTTTTATGATGAGCACTGGTCAAAGCATCGTGTCGTCACCTGTATGGATTGGTCTCTTCAGGTAAGATGTGAAGCTGGGAGATATGTTTGCATATCTCTTCCAACTTGTCCATAAAAAAATACAGCCAGCCTCAGTTTGCCCTTCGTACTGCAGAATATGATGTTATTCTTTAGCTAACAGCAGGGCCTGATTGAGTGGATGCATGTTTCTCCGTAAGGAAGAGTAGTAGGCAATAATGAAGCTGTCATTTTTTTGCATATGTTACTTGGTCTTCAAAACCAGGATGTTGCATTGAAACTACAGGTTAACAAACCTACTAAGATGAAGGAGTCTTTACTTTTACTCCCCCCTCCACTCCTTCAGCACATGGAAATTGTTTTAAGACAAAAGGGTTTAAAATTACACCAATTAAAAATAATTTACGAAATATGTAGCAATTTATTTAATAGTTACACATAATAATATATAAAATAAAAAAGAAGCAGAATGAAGAATAAAATTTATTTTTCTAATGTACTAAAACTCAAAATGTGAAAGTATCTCAGCAACTTGAAAAGGCTGAAAAGAGGTCTTTCGAAAAATCCTGAGCCCTCTCTTGAAGTGATGGAAGAGGAGGCTGCAGCTGGCCAGGGGGCATGCTAAAGCAGTATGCCTGGAACATATCCAGTTTCTGTGCACCGCAAAACATTGTCATATTGCAAAATATGGCTGACGATAGAGCTGCTTAAGCTTCCCAAAACCAATACAGCTGCATCAGCAAAGCACAGAAACCAGGTTAATTAATTACTCCGTTGGAGAGCTAGGATTTGCACATATACACAGTCAAATTCATTCAGTCCCAGTTTCACTCCAGCCACCCTCATCCTCTCTGCTTCATCCCTGTTAGCCTGTTCCTAGGTTCCAGCCTGGAGCAAAGCAGCTGCTTTCCCTGGGGATGAAATCAGGGAGACTCTGCTCCAAGGTCCACAATACAGATACAACAAAACTGCTCCAGGAGGACATAGGCTTCCAAAATGTGAATGTACGCCAGTCTGCCTAGCTGGCCCCAAACCCAGCCTCAGGTGTGCCCTGGTGTGTCCAGAGCCCTGATGCAGCCTGGTGTGGGTAGCAAAGATGCTGTAGATGTAGCTCAGCCCAGTGCTAAGAACAAGCTTTGCTTAGCCTAATCTTAGAAGTAGCTGCTCTTTCTGCACCATGTTAGGTGTTGTGTGTGGAGACAGCATGTGTTTAAGGCCAAATACGTAAACGGTACATGCGAACTGGGGAGAGGCAGTGGATAAGGAGCACAGTGACTCTCGCATGCATCCTTCTTTCCTTCCCCTTGAAATGGCAGCAGGGCTGCTTCTATTCCTCCGGGTACTTTCAGGTAAGGTGGCAGCTGACTGCATGGAGGACGTGGCAGGCAGCAGGGAGGAGGGAAGTTGGAGGGTCTCACCAAGCATCGCTGGTAGACTGTGCAGGTCTGGCTGTCCAACCAGGTGTGGTGCAAAACAGCCAGCTGCAGTGAGGCTTCTTGTAATATCCAGCTTGTGCCCTGTGCGTGAAATGAAGGATTTATCCCTTTGCTTTCATGCAAAATATCAGCTTAACAACAGGTATGCACCGGTGTGACGTGGGTGGCCTTTAACCACATATGGATTTCCACAGAAATCAAATATAAGCCTGAGGAAACACTTATCTTAGGTTGTTCACTTGTTCAGGGGCTGGAAATTACATGGAATTCTTATCTGATATTTTCCTAACAGGCAGCTCTTACTGTATTCCCAGGGCAGCAAGAAAAAAAGCCGCCTCAGAAGAGCACTGCCAAATGTAATTGCTCAGCCTCTGGGGCTCAAAGGCATGTTCTGCTTCCCACCTCTTTGTTCCAGGGTGGCCCCTCCTGCCTTCCCCTCCATTAACTCTTCATGCTCAGCTCCCTGGCACCCCAGCGGGGGCTTCTCTGCCCCAGCGGCTTCTCCATGCCAGGGGGCTTCTGTGTGCCACCCCACACTAGCTTGGGAAGAGGGATTTACCTCCTCTCTTCCCTGCTTTGAGGTTTATCATGTATCAGGCAGGAGCTGGAGCTGGACAGAGGTATTTCACCTAGCCACTAGCTCCACTTCTCACTCATGCTCCAGGACATGGCGGTGTCCAGTATGCCAAAGGATAACTTGAATAATCATGGGAACTGCAGAACACATTTCTCAATTTTCTGTGATAAAACTGTTGCTGCAAAACAGCCTGGAGGCAAATAGAAGCTTAATCAAACAAAGGACCTTGATGCATTGATTAAACAAGTTATTCTGTTCCCAGTCACATGTAAAATACAGTCCCAAACATGTGGGATCATTCATACCATTAAAGCTAACCCACTAGCCCCTTGATTCTTTTGCAGAGCAAAAGGAAAATGGTTTAGATGCTTCATCAGGGATCTAAGGAAAAAACCCAACAGACTGAGAGTAAACAGAGAGAGTGGGATCACCTTGCTCTGTCCATGAGGTGGTAACTTAGCTCATCTAAAGCCAAGAAAACCACAGTCCCAGGGATACTGCTATGTCTCTCTTGACTCTCAGGCGGCAGCCTTGAATGCTGTTTCCCACAGCACCATTTCCACGTTGTTTTCAGTTGCAATCACAGGATAGCTGGGAATCTGGTGAGGACCAAAATTCTGTAATTGCAAGTAGATTGAATGAAGTGGTGAGTGTGCAATGCCAGCATGGATTTAGGGTGCTGCACTTCACTTGGGTTTTTTAAGAGTCAAAAAGCCTCATAATGGTGTTGCCCAGATAGGTATGACCCCAGCGTATGTGTAAACTTGAAACTGTATTTCCAGTCAGATGCATAAACTGTGATTGCAGAACCTACATATAGACCAGCAAGATTTGAGTCTGTGTTTGTTTATTGCCAGACGTGCTGCCAACCAGAACATGATCGCTAAGCTTTCCAGGAGCATGAATCAATCCCAAAGTGCCTCTAAACTGGCGCTTCAGACCTGGTTACACAGCCCTAGCTGGCTGCAGTCATGCTGGTGGAAGGGCTTGTCACTTCTGCCTGCCAAGGTATCTGCCCCTTCACGACGGCGGCCTCAGCTGCTCGCGTGAATGGTGTAGGTACCTGTTTAGCCAAAATGAGATGCCCTGACAAAAGCCTACTGTGCACACTGTTTACTTGGACCTGGGCCAATGTGGGATGAAAAGGTTCAAAGGAGAAGCTGAGCTTGCTGTTCAGAAGTGGTTGTAATCTCTGTCAGAGGACAGAGAGAGAAGAAGGATGAGAGCAGTGGAGGGCAGGCTGGCCAACTGTGTCCAGAGAGGTGGTATCTCAGGTGTGGGATTAAACCACCTTCAGGTCTCCCTCAGTTCTTGAGGAAAGAGAAAAGGTGATTGGTCTGCTGCATGCTCTAAATCTCATGCAAATGATTGGGGTGCTAAATTGCCCTTACAAGCTGTGCCAGCAGCCTGGGTCTGCTGGCAGGTAGGTACAACCCAGTCAGAGACACCCCAAAATGGGAAAGAGTCAGCTATGGTGGCCACATGTTTTTGCTGGTTCTCCCACGCATGGGTCCAGGCTTTTTTGGAATGATGAGCTTGAATAGAAAATCATCAGCTCCATGATGTATTATCCGTGGAATTGTACACAAAGTGGGAAGGAACAGCTGCTGATGGCAAAAGTTATAGCTGTGCACATTATTTCTTCCAAATGGATTTTGAAAGCAGAGAGGTTCAAACCCTAATAATAATGATATAAAGGGTGGTGTGTTTTTTGTGTTGTGTTTTTTTTTTTTTTAAATGGCTGGTGTGGACCAAATTCACAGCTCTCAATAGTACTATTGGCAGTTTCTTTATCCCACTTCCTTTACATCTACCAGCTGCACTATTCCCCTATAAAGTCGTGAATGGTTTGGCATGAATTTACCTGGGAAAGACAAAAAGTGACAATGATTTGTGGAGATCATTGAGAAATTTTGAGGGAAAGTATTCCTAGTTTACAAGAGGAGATTGTGAGTCCTGCAGAGCTTGGGCTGCTGGCTTGTTGGTCTGCAGAAGCCACATGCTTTTCTCTGGACATGCCATAATGTCCATTGCCTGCCTTTGACAATTTAAAGGGAAGACCAGAGGCTACCAGAGGTGCCTAGTGTCAAACATGTGAGTGGAGAACTGTGTACTATTGTATAGGCAGAAAGTAATCGAAGTTTTGTGGGCAAACTGTTACTTCTTATGCTGTTTTGAAACAATACAAGGTCAACAGAATGTCAATATCTGATTTTTTATATATGATATTATGTGTGTATATATATAAACAGAGCAAATACATATGTGTGTGTTGCATATCTACTTCTTGTAGATATCATCACGTACCAAGATGTATCTACACCTTGTAGATACATCAGTGGATAATAGGTGTACAAGAAAGTATGGATCTGATTTTAGACTGCTCATTGCACCAATCTTACTGAGTCAGTGGAATTCGAGGTCATCCTGTGCTTTACAAGATGACCTCAGCATCTTGCAAAATTGAGCTTCTGTGAAGAAAATGTTTTGTTTGCTATTTGAATCATCGAGAAGAGCTTTCAAGCGGATTGTACACGTAAGTGAATAGGAAGAGTGCATAATGAAACAAGAAAGAATAGTTTTCAGGGATGCTGAAAAAACTGCACATTTCAGAATAAAAGCAAGTCAACACTATGGTCATAGTGTTTTTATTATCAAAATCAAGTAAAACAATGGTTTGTCTGAAGAAATGATTAAGTAAATACAATGGAATTACTTAAGCTTTCAGATTTTTCCTTTTCCTGTATGAATATCCTGCTAGTTGTCTTTTCTGAGAATTACCTGCAGAAAATAACATCACTTTTGTGTATCTGAGAATAATTGATAGAGAGCAAGGAGCAAGGGGTTTAAGGATGTCAGGGAAAAGTAAAACATAAAACCAAAATGAAGCTGAATACTATGATTTGACTTAGCATGTAGTATAATTAAAACCAGATATTGCACATGTAGTGTGAGATTATTTCTCTGTCATCTGATTTTGCATAGGTTCTTCATCATCCATCTTATTTCATTTGCTTTTGCTTTTTCCTTCCAGTACCCCGAGTTGATGGTTGCATCTTATAACAATAATGAGGATGCTCCACATGAGCCTGATGGAGTAGCCTTGGTATGGAACATGAAGTTCAAGAAAACCACACCGGAATATGTTTTCCATTGTCAGGTAAGACTGAGGAAGCCATTAATTTCATGCTAGACAAAACAGAGTTTACTACATAGTGCATCTGCCCACTGTTTATATGAAGAGGTTGAGGTTAAAAATAGGCATTTTTGGAAAAAGTACAAGCGGCAGTCCAGTGTTTTTAGAAGGCAACCAGCCTTCTCAAACAATACTGAAAGCCTGTCAGGGCTGCGTGTCATTCTTTGTCTATTTAAAACAGTCCCTAGGAGATTTAGTTTATAAAGCCCCTGTATTTATGAAGTAACTGTGGTGTACCACTTCCTCATCCAGGCAGCAACATATGCTTTCCCACCCACGTTAGCTTCCTCGTATCCTCTGCACTCCAAGCTGCCTACCCTTGCCTCGGTTCTGCTCAGTATCATGTTTTGCCTTTAAAATTGGGAAGTATACTTTGCATTTCTGGGCATGCATCTTTCTTACAGCTTGATAAAAATGGTCTCAATTACAAGGACTACTCCACCAATTCCTGTTTGACTGTCCTTTAGGTTAGCAAACCAGTGTTGCACTTCACTCAATGCTACTTTGTGGCCATACAATTTTTAGAAGTTTATGGACAATTCAGAAAGAGTTGGGTGTTTTATTTCTATAGGCCTGTTTACTCCTCTTTTGCCACTGCTTTTGTGTGTGAAATGGCACAGCCTTGTATTGACAGAAGTGTTCTGCTCATTGACTCTATCTCCATCAAACTGTCCAAACTGTGGATCAGGGCTTGGGCCAAATTTCCAACCTCTTCATTAATATCATTCTGTGGTAATTAAATACAGGACAGTGGTATTCAAAAAGTCATATGGAAAAGTTTCAGCAAGTAAAATTTAACAATCAGAGATTAGTAAAATGCAGATTATTCTGCGGTAAAAATTGCTTCTCTTGGAAGGATATGTATTACCTGGCTAATTGTGTAAGCTAAGTGTCATTTTACATTCAAGGACCAAACATCTTTTTGAACTAAGTTTATGTTTGGACTTGGGTACATTATCAGATGTAACATAGTGGGAGGGAGTTGCTGGATTTGAAGTTACTGCTTCAACCCGATTAAGTAACCTTTAATTCTGGGCATGTTTTTCTAATTTGCTATACTGAAAAACAACTTCACAAGGAGTCTAGGCCTGCACAGCAAATATGCCATACAGATTTATATACATATATGTGTGTGTGTGTGTATTACCTTTGAAATGAGAACTTGTATTTTTCTGGATATCATATTCAGCAGACTGATGTGTTCTTTCAGACTGCTTAAGATCTTAGCTCAGATCCCATGTTTGAATTCTTCTCAGATGTACATGCAGCTTAATGTTTTAAACAAAATATTCAAGAGAAGAGATTGCCCATTGCATCTTCAGGAAGAATAATCCTTAAACTAGATTGATTTTGCAAGATAATAACCAGATAGCCCTTCTACGTACACAAAGGGAAGATTGACTACAGACATAACAATGTGCTCCATTAATTAACAATTCTACCTAGTTTTAAAAGTAGGTACACTTAAACAGGGGACGTATGACTCACTAAATTGAAAGCACTGAGATAGGCTATACTCTCCATTAGAAAAACGCACATAGGACAAAGTGGTGGCCAGAGACTTGGCCTGGCTGAGCTTCTGTCTAATTCTCCCATTAAGTTGGATGTCCCCTTTTTTAGAACTGGAACCTTAAAATCTGTAAATTGAGAGACGCATATGGCACTGTGCTTTCAAATGCATTATCTTTCAGTTAAATTAAATCAGTTCTTCTGTCCATAAGAAATATTTATTTTCTTGGTCAAACTGTCCCAGAGATAATTTGCGTTATAAGTCCATTAGGAGTTAGAACCATGTTTGAACCACATTATGGGGCTTCTGACATGTGGAATATCTTCTGCATCTCAGATCATATGGGGATACCCACATGAGATTAAATAAGGAAGCAAAAAACATGAGACTTGGTATCCTGAACACAGATTTTGTTCTAACTGACTCAGATGGAAAATAAGAAAAAAAAAATTATCTTAGCTCAGAGCCTGGAATTCAGTTCTGTAGATCATCATGTTATTCTGTTAGTTAGTGGAAACCAACTGTATTATTAGTCAGCCCTATATCATTTATATTACCATTCTGCAAGAGAAACATTTCCTTATTCAGTCCTGATTCAGTCATTTCTCTGGGTCTTCTGTGAGACAGGCCAAATTTTTCTTCCACAATACATGACCTTGTAACAGTCCAGCCCAGCAGCTAGAGATGAACACACACCTTATCATTGCAGCTACGTTGCCCAGATATGACAAACACAATACTTTGAGTGTATTTTCCCAATAGACCTCTATTTTCCTTTCCAAAGACCTTCTATAAAAACGTGGTCTTAATAAATACTATATGGTGCTGACCAATATATCTTTTGCCTTTCAATTTTGGGGCTCACAGAACAAGATACAAGCAAGTAGAAACTAATTTCAGATGTGACTGTTGAGGAACTCATGGAAGCCACTTCTGAAAAGTGAAATCAATAAACAGGCTTATGAAGCCATTTCTGAGGAACTTCTAAGAAATTCCACCTCAGGAGTTCTGATAACATCAATAGAGATAAATATGTGAAACATCTCTGGACAGCTAAAGAGCTAGCTGAACTTCAGTGGGTAGAACTTGAGATACCTCTTGTGCAGATTCAGTAAAATCTTCAAGCTAGGAACCGTAATGGTTTTCTGTCTTTCCTGGTATATTATACAGATTTAAGTGAGATGATTACCAAGGAATTTCTTAATTTTCTTTATCTCTTTCTATGACTTTTTGTAATCTTGCACAGGATCATTGAAATTGTTGTAGTCAGAACAACAGCCTTTCCTAGTGCCTTTGCTGAAAGTTGCCAGAACCCAGGGGCTTCAACTAAAGTTGTCTATCAGCCATGTCAGACAATGAAGCAAAAAAATCTACCAGCAATGATGTTTTTTCCTAACTCCAATCAGCAAAACATTTGATTTCAGTCCTCAAATGTGAGGGATGATGTTTTCTGTAAATGTTTATCTTCGCTGTTGTCACTAATGATCTTACTGTTATGAATTTCTTGCCCAATTTAAAGTCATATTAGGTTGTTGGCTCATTAATACAGTGTAGGTGGTAGCAAATGTCATAACTCTACAATATGCTGTGCTGCCAATACTGGGTTCAACTTTAGTGAATATGCATTAAGGGAAAAATGACTATCAGCCAAGTGGACATGTTTACTCATTAATTCATGTGAACTGCCATGTGCTCTATCAAATCCTTTCTAAACAAAACAGCTTCTACTCTCTCCTCCTGTGGAATATTTATTTTCTTCTACCTGTTTTATTTTTGCCCTTCTTTGGGTTTTTATATTTCTACTTTACCCAGTGATGTGCTGACAGTATTTTAGCTGGGACTCCCACAGATTTTTTCCTCTATAGCTCATCATACATCTCTTTACCACAAAGTTAGAAATGGGAAAAAGAGGAGAGTAAGGGATGGGGCAATTTGTTCATTTGTTTTCCCATGCAAGCAAAAAAATGTTGTCTCAGAAGCAAAATCAAAGTGGAAGGGTGATACCATTTGCCAAAGCAATGAACATTCACTGCTTTCTCTAGGTAGTGAGGAATAAATTGAGCGTGCAGTTAATACTGCAGAGCGCAGACTGGGAATGTCCTTGTAGGGAAGACTCAGGTATGTCCTTTTCCCCCACACTGGAGCATCACAAACTCTTGGAGTAATCCAGTGCATTCCAAAGGCAAAACCCAAGCCTTTCAGAAGCACTTTATGAGGCACATGAGTCATCCCTGGTTGGGTTGGTTTGGCAGTATCCAGAGAGGGAATGAATTCCAGCAAAGACATGGAAATCACATTGACTCTCCCTCGTTTTGGTGGGAGAATTTTAAGCAGTGGTTCACACTGCTTCTCTCAGCTACTGTTGCTCTGTGTTTAGGTGGGAGTGACAAAAACGAAAATAGTATGCCACGGTTATTGATGATATGACTCAACATGAGCTCAGTCCTACATTGATTTATGCAATGCATGGGGCTGGCCTTGTATGTGAAGATTCCTGTACTATTGATTGATAGAGTAGCATCAATGATACTTCTCAGTCTTACTCTCTTACGTAGAAAGTGTTTATATGCCCATAATGTGTTTTTTCACTGAACAAACAAATAAAAATATGTTACACACTAATTATGAGGATTATTTGTAATGCAATGCACATTATTAATGTACTACTGGTCATCTCTGCCATCATGATGTGGTTTCTGTTTCCTGGTGGACTGATCTAAGCTTTCGAAGCCAAAGTGACCAGAAGAAATATCTGAAACTTTGCACCAACATATCTGGTTGAGTGGGGCAAATGAGACCTCAGACTGTCTTTGCCTTAAAGTGGCTAGTTGAAGTCTGAGCTATTACACCCTTCCTTTCAGCAGGGCCTGTCAGCATGGGTACAGCACTGCTCTTATACCAGATCTCATCACTTTTGGGTTAGTGCTGATCTACAGAGACAGAAGATACAAAAGAAAGAAATAATCAGTGCATCTAGTGGACTTTAGGATATTGCAATTATTTCCTTTCTTCTGGAACCAAATAGGGGTTATTAAAGTTGTCTGAGGTATCTGGACCTCAGCTTCAAACACCCATCACTTCAAGAGAGGAGGGGTGGGGGGAAGACAGCTAAAGATGTTAGTTTCGTGCAAATAAACCAAATTGAATGTTACTTTCTGATTTGGCGGACTCTGCATTATGTTTGGAAAGTTTGATGAATTCTGCTTTCCTACACCCAGTCTAATGATAGCAGAAAAAAAAAATACTACTACATTGACTGCATTTTGATTTATTATAGATTATTTCCTGATCTGTTAATTTCCTCTCTCTCTGCTATGTCTTTTCCAAATGTCTCAAAAGGGCAGTGAGAAGTACAAATCTGACACTTAGAAGTAACTAGTCAGCGTATTTTTAAGGAAGGAGAGCACATGTGAAGTAGCTTTTATTTGAAGAAGAGTTCTTTCAAGAAGTCAGATCGACTTTTAGCATAATCACAAAAAGATTTCAGCAGTATATCACTTTTAATAGCTGCAGCTATTTCTGTCCTTTTCCTAAAATGCCATGCAGTCAGATTTACTTGGTTGGTTCCATCTCTTTACTAAACTGTCAGTTTTTTGTGGGATATGGGACTTGTGTTTTCTATTTTAATTTCAAGAAAAGCTGTCCATGCTTGGAAAATATTGGTGGATTGGGTACAGAAATCAGCCACTCAGCCGCACCACAAAATGTTTCATTCTCCCCTAGCGTTTTTGTAGTGGCTTCTATATACTGTCATTAAGTTATGTGTTTGACCACACTTCATTGCTTATCCTGGTGTGGTCTTTCCCTTTTCAAATGAATGGATGGAGTCAGAAATGCATATCTTAGAATTAGATGCACTGAGGTAAGTGAAGGGCTATATTTAGTGGCTCTTATTGGCCGGAGTTGCCTTTTTTTTCCCTGATTTGGTTCCTTTGTTGTTGTCTGCTCTTTCAAAATCAACATAAATTCCTTCAGATGTGCTTTTTGCTCCAGCAGCCTGCCTTCTAAAGGTGCTGAGCACCCAAATCCACGAGACTTGTGTGCAGAGCAGGCTGAGGTAACAGCATGAATGACTAATATCCTCCTTTTCCTCTTGTCCTTGAGTTTTCTTCGCTGTGGAAGCCAGAGCAGAGCTCAGTCCCGAAACTTTAAAAGAAAAGAAGTACTAAACCAAATTTATTGTGAAGAAAGTATGCTTGGAATACTTAAAAAGTAAAGAAAAATTTCTCTGATAATTATATTGGTGTTTTTCCACAAGGGCTTCCTCACTTCGTTGCTGCTAACTAAGTTTCAAGTAAGAATTCAGCTCTTCAGAGCCATAAAAGAAATGACAGCCCCTAAACTCCCTCCAAGCTTCCCAGAATTTCCTAAGTAAAATCAATCCAGCAGTATATCCAGTCCCAGAGCTGACCTGTGTAGGTCCTCAATTTCTAGTGAGAGGAGACACCTGTGGTCAGTCTTTAAAGTGCTGCAAATCTCAGAGAAGACATGTGGCTCTGAGCTCACTGCAAATTTTCTAACAAAAACCTAGCTCTGGAAAAGGCTTTTTCATCAAGAAGTGTCCAGTTGTTAAAATAAAACTGGGTGACAGAAGATTAAGTATGTTTGATGGGTAACCACTGAAGGTTGGTGCACGGTGGGAGAACAAGAGACAATGGAAGACGAGAAGTTCAGACTACATGGAAGGAAAAGGCTTTTCCCGATAAGGACAGTCAAGCATTGAAGCAGGTTGTCCAGATGGATTCCACAGTCTCCATCACTGTCTTTTCAAGACAGGCTGGATGAAGCCCTGAGCAACCTCATTTAATCTTACAGCTGGCCCTGCTTTGAACAGGAGGTTGGACTAGAGATCTCCTGAGGTCTTTTCCAACCTGAATTGTCCTGTGATCCTATGATCCTGGACTTGCATCAGATTCTGCCTGGTTTTGTACCAGTTCTTTGGTAAGTGGACCTCTGAATGTCTGCCTTTGAAGATGCTGGTGCAGCTCCTATACTGGGAATGTTCCAGTACCCAGGGGCCCAAATTTGTTGCAGAACTTCTGTAGCACATACCAAAATGTTGTAAAATTAATCAAGTAGGACCTCTTCATAGATATAGATGTTGTTTTGTTTTCATTTCTGCTTTGTTTCCTGCTATACATCATTGGTAAGATGATCTTTGAGGAGCTGCATAGAGATCTTCTGAGCGTGTTTTCCAGGACACTTGGTTGCAATTACATTTGTGACTACATGGTCATCTGCACACTGCAGTAATCATGCAGATGTATAGATGGACTATTTTGAATTAAAATCTGGGGGAATTTCCAACTGTGCTACTGAGGGAGAACAGTTTCAGCTGTAGTTTATGATCAAAGGACATATTTGTTCTGTTCTTATTTTAAAACTTCTTTCCTCTGTCCTGTTATGTTTGTCCAGACTGCAACATAGAAACACAAAGCACAACTTGTGCTGTGAGTCTTTCAGTAAACAAGAGCCCATGTCATGTCTGTTAGGCTTTTGGTTTAGATTCCTCCTCCCATTCTCAGCTGATAACGGCTGTCTTTTTTTGAGTTTACACCACTTCTGCCTTCAGTGATTAAAAATAACTATCATTTGACCTAAGATTAGTGCTCCAATACTTGTGGAGAGATTGTGTGTGAGTCAGTAGAAGTTACACCCACACATCCAAAGGCTGGATGTAGTATTTGGAAAATAAGTTTCAGTGTCTTAGGTGAGAGGAGAGGGGTGTCTGCAGCAGATTTGTAGAGGGGGCAAAGAGGACCAAATATACAAGAGGCAGAGTCTTCTGTCTCATGGATACTACTGAACTCAGAGGCGTCAGTGGGGAGGACAGCAATGAAAATATAGAAATGTATATTCTGTCTTGGGTGCTACAGTCCTGAAATCACCAGTATGAAATGCCCCAGGTGAGCCTCAAGTCCTGCTTTATTGCTGAAATGCCACAGCTGTTAATGTGGCATCTGCTAGCATCTGCAGCTCAAGAAAAATGATGCCGTGTTCTCCACCTAGCCTTTCAGTCCTAAAATACCTTAAAAATTACTTTATTGCCACACAAAGTAATAATATTTTTCCTAACAGCAGTGGGAGAAGGAAACCTTCTTCCAGGCAAGGTTGGAGAGAAACTAATCATTATTTAGACTGAAGGGATGCCAGTTGGATCAACAGAGTTGTATGCCTTCACTTGGGCTTACCTGTATCTTTCCTAACCCTTAGCAAAGCTGCTTTTTCCATGATGACTCGGACCTATTGCTCTCTTGTGCAGTACCCTGAAGGGAAACACACTCATCAAAGCCAATATTTACACTTCATCAAAGCCAATGTGTACACTATAAAAGCAAAATTGTATGTCATATTCCATCAGTCTGTGAAATGACTGCTAATACAAAAGGTGGATACACTTTCTGTGTCAGTAATTAACATTCTGAATTACTCGAGGACTGTGTTTATACATACAAAGTCTGCCAGCAACAGAATGGTCCTTTGCATAGAGCAATGCTTAACAAAGATCATCTTCCTCATTTGAAACTGAAATTTCAACTATGAATCAAAGAATTAGGAAGTGACAAATTTGCTTGTCTTAGGCAGTTCCTGCTTCTAAGCCTTTTTTGGAGGGAGTAGATTATCATAAGCTTAAATGATATCCTGTCACTACTAGCAATAGCATTGTGCTTTTTGAAAGTGTTAAAATAGTGATTTGTAATGAAACTGTACTTAAAGATGCTGGTTTTCTTAAAGTTTGCACATTCTTCCTTTCAGACCAAATATAAAGACTATGTTGGCCACTTGATACAGCAGGCTTTCCTTTTTTTTTTTAAGTTTCTTTTTTTCACTGATAAGTTGCATTGTACCTTTCTGAATTACTGGTATCTAATATGCAAGATGCAAATAATGCAATCTGGAGAAAACCTAACCTTTGAATTTGCAGAGTTAGACATGCAGTATTTTTAAACTTTAGCTAGCTAAGGGAAAAAAAAAAAAGATCTCAGTCAAAAACTATATTTCATAAGAGAAAATTATAGTGATATTGATGGTTTGCCAAAACCTCAAGCAGTGACAAAATCCACAGAGTGTCCTGAAAGAGATGCCTTTGCAAAACCATTCCTTTGCAGATGGCTTAGATTATTGATACTTATAAACACATGACATTATTCGTTCGACTCAGAATTTTGAAAAACTCTGTTGATAAAAAATGCAAATTTGTCACACTATCCCAAAATCACAGAGGAAAAAAAATCACCAAATCCTGCAATTGTTCCTGAGGGTGTTTTATGGGTTAGTAGTTGTTGATTTGGTTACATTTCAACATGACCTAGTGTAAAATATATTAAGAAAAAGGGAGGAAGGAAGGGAAAAAAGAGCATAACTTTCCTTTGCTGATGTGAACATTACGTTTTAAAGTTTTTCTTGTACATCTGAAACTCCCAGTGCTAAAAGGGTTTTGGGTGAACAAGAAATGTGGGATCAGATGTGAAATCAATAAGTCATTGGGATCCTTCCACAGAATTTTTTTCCATAAAGGATATAAAATACCATGCAATTCCCTAGCTGCATGGCAAATGATGGATAAGCAGCCATAGGCATGACTTTTCTGTTTGGGTTATGTAACTGTTCTCAATGCAAGCTACTTGCAGTGGAGAGTACATTTGGTCCAAATTCGAGAAAATTATTTTCACCTCATGATTTTTGTCTCTGTGGGAGCTCTATGTGAGGAGTGAAGCCTCTTTCTGTGTTACCTGGCACAAAATATAAAACAGTTACTCTTCTAAAGTGCTGTAAAAGGCCCCAGAAACCAAGGAATCCATCATTACAGCCCGCGATACAACTGTCCTCTTCCTTAGGTCTAAAATCAGCAGTTTTCCACCCTCTGCTCCCACAGCTGGGTGACTGACAAGTACTTCCCTGAAAAGAACTTTTGTATGTGGGCAATATTGTTTTAATGATGATTAACGCTCCCTGCTTCCCACAAAGGGAAAGCGGAAGCATGTGCTGACTGGCTGAGATACGGATATTATCCTTCGAAGACGTTTCCCATGTGGGACACAGAGCCTTCTGGAAAATGGCAAAAAGGGGAGTCTCTCTCAGCCCACTTAGAGACTGCCCAGCAATTCTTACTGTACGAGCATAATGATATCACATTTGTACTCCGTACTCATATCACTGTGCTCTGCATAATGATATCATATTTGCTGTCACTATAATGATGATTATGAAAAGTGATCCTTTGTTAGTAATAAGTGCCCATATGAAGTCATTCATAGTGTTTTGCAAAAATTTCACCATCCATTATATAACCATAATAACAGAATAAAAATGACGACAAATGCCGTAGTTTTAACTTTCACAAAGCAGATCTTTCTTATGACATTTTATTAAAATAGGATTGTCTTTATCATGAAAACTATCGGAGAAGAAAAGTTAAAGTACATTTATTTTAGCGTAAGATGACAAGCAAATGTTCTGTGTGCAAGAAGCGATACGCTTTTAAAAACTTGTCATATTGGAGAGATCAGAGTGTTTTCATTATCTCTACAGCAAAATGTGCCAGGGTACATTAGGATCTATGATTAATTCATTCTGATTGCTCTTATAACAACATTTTGTGTTTTTGAGCTAAGATAAATATAAATTCCATTTCAGTTCCATATTGTTTGTGAACATACACTGAATCACCAGTCATTTCATGTGGAGAAGAACATGCTTAACATTTGCTATCTCATGTTTATATCTGTAAGTAAACAGACTAAGCTCAATTTGGACTGAGTTAATAGTGTACAGGAGTTGTGCTGAACTGCTGTTTGCCAGTAAAATCCATTCTTCCTGGCAGTATAGTGATGCATTATAAAATGTCCCATCACTGGTGAGAGTGGATGACCCAAGTGAGCTGGTTTTGAGCAAGATGTGGTCCTATGTTACTCCAGGAGTCAGCAAATGTAAGCTGGCGTAACTATGCCAATTTATTGTAACTAAGGCTTTGACCCTGAGACTGGAAAAACAGTTATCTCATCCTGTCCTCCTCTCCAAGACTACTCATGGAAAAAAATAGCAGAAACCAAACAGCAGAACATTGCAGGTAAGGAAAGCTGGATGTGAAATTTCAGGAAATTAAGGTTTGTTTGGAGAAAGGGGAATTAAAAATTGGGTCTATAATGGGAAATAGTCATCTATTCCTGCGTGGCCTTAGCTGCTCCCTAATGCTCTATGAGTGCAGAACCAGGCTACTCATATCAGAATTTGTACGGTCATTTACTGTAGGAGACATGAACAGTGCAAAGGCAACTTGTGTTCCCAGCCTCATTCTTAAATACAGACTTGCCTGTGCTATCTTCTGTATTTCCACTAGATAGCTGTTTTTCTGTGCTTCTCAGTCTCTCAATCCTCTTATCTATGTGCAATATTTAATTAATTTTCAATTATTTCCAATGAAGTAGTGACACTACTTATAAATGATACATCAGTGAAAGTGATGGATTTGGGCAAATATAATAGCCTGTCAGCCTTCAGTAGAGGCTACAATTAAATCAAAAAGATAAGAAAAGATTACTGTAATTATTTTGACAGTGAAGTGATAGAAGTTTGCCCAAGTGACACAGACTACTGTACAAAATGCTAATCGCTTAGAAACAAGTAAAACAAGATATACTGCTGTCCCTTTGCTCCCATAGGACTTCCTGCAGAAGTCACCTCATAGCCTTAATCTGGAAAGTCAAGTGACCTATCTCCAGGATCAGGCAAAACTCCATTCAAAGACTTGTAGGGTCCTTGATAAGTAAAGAGGGATGCAGTAAGTAGAGATTCATTCAGTTCTGGGCTCCCCAGTGCAAGAGAGACTTGGACATATTGGAACAAGTCCAGCAAAGGGCCTCTAAGATGATTTAGGGACTGGATCATCTCTCATATGCGGACAGGCTGAGAGGGCTGGGACTGCTCAGCCTAGAGAAGACTCAGGAGGATCTTCTCAATGTGTAAAAATACCTGATGGCAGGGGAAAGAGGAAGGAGCCAGGCTCTTCTCAGTGTCACCTTGATGACAGGACAACAGACAATGGGCAAAATTAGAAATACAGGAAATTGCATTTAAACATAAAAAAACTCTTCTACTGAGAGGGTGACTGAGCACTGGCACAAGTTGCCCAGAGAGGTCATGGGGTCTCCATCCATGAAGATATTCAAAACCCAACTGGACACAGTCCTGAGCAATCTGTTCCAGCTGACCCAGCTCTGAGCAATGGGTTAGACTAGACAATCTCCAGACGTGCCTTCCAACCTTGGCAATTCAATGAGCCTGTCTCTGACATTTCAAGCTCCTTTTCCTTTCCCTGTAATTCTGAGGTTATGCAGAAGCCAGCTGAGCCATGACTGTCTCCGATTCTACAGAATCTTCCCAGGATCAGCTGAACATGAGGGCCTTCTTCCTTCCAGCGAAAGGAGGTCGCTGGCTCTCAGAAGTCCTACATCAAGAAAGTCTGTTTAGGAAAGCACTTACCAATTTTCTTTGCTGTGAGCAGGCTCTTGAGTCACTGAAGTTATGGGGGACTTAGAAGAATCACCTACAGTTAAGTTCATGGACAAACATCCTTCTGATAAAAGATGGACTTAAGTATATAGTTCTTTCCTCTGGTGGGGTCTTAGTGTGTTCTTGGTCTGCTATGTTCAACCTTCTGTCTGTGCCTGTGTTCTCATGTCCTGTTCATTTATTGCTGGGGTTTGGGCCAAGTGCCACACTTGAGATGTATCTGCAACTCCCTTATAATCAGATATGACTACTATGCCCATCTTCACAGGCTGAGTTGTAGAGAATTGTTCTTGCAGCATCTGTATGGCTTCTAATTCATCTCTGGCTTCACGTAGTTTGATTGATTAAACACGTGGTTTGGGGAACTGCTGCCATAGAAACCACCAAGCTACCACCACAGCTCAAGAAAAACTAGTGTTTCTATTCCTGTTCTCCAAGCCTGGAATTTGCTATGTCTATGTGCTCTGTAAAGCCCAACTCTGATATTTCCAGAACCTACCATCGAGTGATCATCTGGTTGGCTTTCTCTGTGCGGAGAAGAATCCAAGACACCAGCATTCCAGGCAAGCCTAGTGCATACCTCACTCTCCAGGGGATCTCTTCTGCTTTTGCATAGTGATAGATGGGGACCACCCTGGACAGGGACTCTTGAGCCTAGTTCCTAAGGCCAGGTCATAAGCAGAAAGCAGACTCTGCTGGGAGATGTGCAGCAAACAAGAAGCTTAAGTTCTTAGCCTGGTGGCTGCAGCACTTTGCGAGCATGAGGCTGAGCTGCCAAGACTATATCTGTATCTTATGTTAGATAATAACAGAGAATATGCAGAAGTAATTCAGAAAAAGTGACCAAAACTCCTGGACTTGTCCATCCCAGCCAGGTTCCCCAGGTGTTTGCTAGATAGGAGTGGCTTCACCTTCATAGATGCTTTTGCCTGGAATTGCCTGACTGCAACACTTATAGAGGGCTTTAGTTTCTGTGATGTTTTGCGTATGTGCTTCTCAAGCCCTATCTTTCATTTTGCAGTGCTTAAAATATTCCTCCCCAAAAAAAACCCTGTATGAATGCAGAGATATGATGCTGAATAGATTGACCAAAACAGACTAAATTGAACTCTTCCTCTTTTTTTAACTAAGGTCTTTAATCTTGTTATCTCTATTCTGCCATCCACACGTGTGGATAATAATGCATGGAGAAGTAAACAGTGCTTTAGGGCTATGCAGATGGAGATTGCTTCTGAAAACTTGTCCTATACTAAATACTCTGCCTCTTTCAGGACCTTCTGGCACTGACTGCTGCAATCTCTGCCCTGCTTGCCAAAATGAGTGCTAAAGAGAATGAAGAAGGATTAGTAAAGCATCAGTTTTCATTCTTTATTATAGTATCAGCATATACTTACAGTACATTTAATATATACACAGCAGACTATGCATAGGGTATAGTTTTCAAGACTTAGTGCATAGCATGAGGGCTATTTGCCACAGCAACTGTTGGTGTCTCAGTTAAACTGTCCCTAAAATTCTGCAAAGACAGAATTTCTTTGCAGCATATTTCTTTAGAGCCTGTAGGGAATCGAGAATGAAGTGTTTCAATGGAGCTGCAAAGTTGAATGTAAAATCTTTTCTTTCTCTTCAGTTATTCATGCATTACCGGTTACAATGAACTAGACAGTTCATCGTAACTTACCTTACTGGTTTTCTGAGCCCAGATGAAACCCAAACACAACTAAGCTAACATGCAGATTGCATTACCACTTCCATGGGAGGGTGGTCACAGTACAGCAAGATGGAGGTCATGGTTTGGTTGAATTTCTTTATTTGGGGCAACACTCTGTGTTAAGCATCCCTTTAATATTAGAAGTCCAGTCCAATAAGACCTTTTCTGACAAAA
>VZTL01000716.1:88225-121481 GCA_013400535.1 Scopus umbretta
AAAAAAAAAAACCATGGGGGGGGGGGCGGTGGACAATTGAAAGTTGACACTGCTTACTGTTGAAAGAAAAACTGTATACATACTCCATGGCAAACAGTGTGCAAGCTGAAAACAGATGACTTGCATCTTGCCCTGAATTAGCAGTGAAATACAGTTGGGAATTGATTGTTGCTGAATCTGAATTTTGGCTGCTGGCAGACCAAAACTGTTAAGACATTAATTTATGTTTCAATGAGATTGAGCTAGGTTTATAAATGTGATCAGGTGCCTAAAGATGAAGAGAAAGGTAGGCAACAGGATTTGCCAATGTACTTTGCAGCACCTAAATACCGTTGTCTCACCAACCAGCCAGTATGTGGATGGACACCTTTTGTGTTCAAGATGCTTTTTAAAACAGAAGTCAAAGTGACTAAATGTAAATGTGTGCAGAACGTTAAGGAGGTTTCATCGCTAGAAAATTATTCAGACTGCAATTCACCAAAGATTTCAACTTGTAAAATCTCTTAGAATTTCCCTCTGGATGAAAACAGCGATCACTAGTTAACAGAATCAAAGGTGTCAGTAGAAACACACCAGATAACTTCTGTTTTGTCATGTCCCATGTAGGTGATGATTTATTTCTAAAGGACTTCTGGTAGTTGATAGGAACATTCTGCCACCAGCCCGATATTTTCAGAAAGCAAGTGAACACTCTTTAGTGTAAGAACCACTTCTTACCTAACTGCATTTCTGACCTGTGTGCCAAGTAAATTTTTCATATAACATTATTATTTGGTCGATCCTAGAGGCCTCAACCAGACTGAGATGCCTTTGAAAGCAGTTTGTTACAAACCCATCGTAACAAAGCGGTCTCTGTCCCAAAGAACTTGCAGCTGTAGTTAGGGGTGGTGGCAGGCAGTTGACACCGTCACCCGTGCCCTGAGCTGGCTGCCTGTATAGAAGCTATGGTCCAGAAGCTTTTGGCTAATACTGTGCTGAAACTAGTAAGCCCTGCTGCATGCAAGTGGAGTGCCAGAGTGCTATGCTCAATCTGACACCTACCATCTGCTCCAAATTCTGGCTAGCCTGTGGTATGAGCAGGGACAGCAGAAGGTCTCTGCGCTCCATCCCCACATGCCCTAAGGCTCCAGGTCTGCAAGGGTGGTGCAGACCTGTCACTTCAGGCTTGTGAATAATCTCATCAAAACAATTAAGAGTGCGGTGGTATAAGTGTTAAGAGTATCACGACCTAAGTAAAACAGACAAACCAAGGAAGTGCTTGCTTCTCCAACATGCAGGCACATGGACATTAAGGATTTGACCCTGCAATTTGATAAGCAGCCAGGTCATCACCAGAGAAAACAGACAACTTTGGATACTTAGCACATAAGCAGTTGGGTGGAAAGAAAACTTGATTTTGATGTGTTCTTGTTGTGAAATTGCTCTTTATTTCTCCAGGCTTTAATCCTCTCATCCTCAGTCTAACAAAGAAAGTAGGATATTCAGCAAAGATTGTATTCTTGGGCTTGCACGTATATATAGTAATTCAGGGTTAGTAATTCACTTCAGAGTCTCCGAATTGTTGTTGCAGTCATGGACAAAGGCAGGCAGGATCTCGCCATATTGCATTTGAGAAGTATCATGTTTATCTGCTTTAGCGATACAGCAAACGGTCTTGCTGCTTTTCTGAGTCGTCACAACACCACCAAATGACTAATATTAGCAAATGCACTTTCCAAAAGGGCTGAAGTGCAGATTCCCTTTTGGCAAGGCAGCTTGTGGACCTTCTTCTGATTATTTTGTTCTTGTAGTTACACGGGCTGAACCCTGCAGTCACAGGGATGAAAGTAGGAAGCTTCAGCTTTCTGCCCTGCTTAAAATGAAGGCATGAGGCTGGGTATTGCCTTTCTGCAGACTTGGGCAGAGCACTCTGATTCTGCTGTAATGCTCAGATGTCAGCACTGAGGTTAGATGTCAGAGTTACCTACCCTGTAAACTCAGCTAAGAGCGAGCTGCGTTTCCTGACATACTCTTTTCCTTCTTTTTAAGGACTTAGTACTTTTTCAATAAAAATAAATTTAATTTGTGGCTACATTTCAGCTCCATTGGTTTGATGGTATAAGTGGAGCAATACCAGCTTTGGATTTAGAGCAGTCGTGTGGCTGAGTCTCTCTGTTCAGCTTTCATGTGGTCGGGTGAGACATTCTTAGAATCCCCAAACATTTTTGAAGATCCTAAACTGGAGACATTCACAATTCTTCCCTCCCTTTCTACCATTAATCTTTCATGTTTTAACAAGCACTGAAGTTAATACAGCCTACACTCTTTCCTGTCACAGTGGGCCCCCCTCTCTCCTTTCTTTCTCTTGAATAAAGCAATCTGTTCTTTCCAGTCCATACTCTTGTAAATCAAAGGGATAGATGTCAAGACACACCATAACCAAGTATAAACTTCCTTTTTTTAATTAAACAGGATTCTGACATTTGGTTTAAAGGAGTGTTTGTTTGGTTTTATTTATTTTTTCAAATACGTGAAGGATGTCAACTGCTTTTATTTTTAGTAGAAGACAAATTTTGTATGGTACCACAAATAAACTCTAGCACAAAACATTTCAGATGCTATTTCGCAGTTGAATAGGAAGAGAGTTGGGGGGAGCAATACAGAAGGCTTGGCATTTGAAGCTTTTAGAATTAAGAGTTAACCTCTTTGATAAAGGTTTCCATACACATAAATCATGTTTTAGGTACCTTTTCAAATTTAATTGGGAAAACCTGTTGTAATTCTGTTGCTAGCCTCTCTGTCATTGCTTATTAGTATTAATTATACTTAGACATTCACGCGAAACACAGCAATATCCACATTCATAGTAGCTGATACTAAAAATAAGCAAGACTCTTGGAAGAAACATAGTATCTATTCCAGTGTACAAATCCAGGTATCTCAGTAGCCCGGGCAAAGTCACCCTGGAATTGCCTCTTTCAAGGTATCTCACGCCTTCTTTTGTGGTGCAAAAGGCATGTAATAGGGCACTAATCCAGACAAAATGGTTCAACTCTGATACCACTACTTTCCATGCTGATTCTCAGTCCCTGTCCTGGCAGGAAAAAAGGGCTTTATTTAATAACTCAGTTGCTGTTTTGTTTCTAGATGATGATTTGAATCCACCTTTGCAGTTGAGATATATCATGTGTATCTGTTCTGGGGCCACATATAAGTGTGTGTAGCAATGCAAGCATGAGGAGATGGTCTCCTGATTGCCTGGCCAGAAGAAAGTAGGGCAGCTGTCAGGGGGAACTGGGAGTGCTTAGACTCTTTAAATGCTGTTCTTGATGAGCAGGAGTGAGAGCAAAAGGTTAAGAGTAAATTGTACGTGTACTTTTGGCCTTTGTCATTATTTATTTATTCCTCAGGAGGACAGGCATAGGTGATCAGAGGTCCAGTCCCTATTCTTCAGTTCCTGTGAGTTTGACTATGAGTTTGGCACCTTTTCATTGTTCTAGCTAAGTGACAGTATCACAGCTTTGTCCCTCAGCTCTCAGTCCTTCTAAGCCAATTCCCTCAAGCATGGAACAGGATCTGCCTCTTTATCTCAGCTGCAGTTAATTTTATTGCCCACTGTTGTCTGTGTTAGACTGACCTAAAGCAGCATGCCACAGACAGCAGTGCTTTTTCACATGTGTTTGCTCAGCTAGAAAATCTACCCAGGAGTTTTCCTGAGTGCCTGCTGCAATATAACCTGGTATTTTGGAGTCTAGAAATGCCTGTGAACTCCTCAGATTGCTTCTTCCCACTGACAAAGTATTGTTTTGAGATCCATCTGGTGTCAAGTGTAGGCATATGGCACCAGTATGGCAGCACTGCCTATGGGGGTGGTTTCCTGCTGAAGAGGTCTCGCTGAATGCAGTAGTCGTTGCCTATTGAAAGTCATTATTGTTTAGCACCCAGGTCTTTGTGAACTTGTTCAACTGGTGGCTGGGCAGAGTGCCATCTGAATCTACGGACATGAGCACAGACAGCTGAGTCTCTGGGGCCTTACACACATCAGATGTGGGTACTGAGGTCAGGCTTCTCAGTAAGGAGAATCTAAATGACTGTCCCGAGCATGTGTATCTGTGGTTGAAGGGATACGCCATCATTAATCCAAATCTGGGCCGGATTAAGCTTCTAAAATAAAAACCAGCTCTGCCAGCCACTTGAAGAGGGCTCGGGGCCTGTTTGAATCCAGCGCATCAGCGGGGAGGGAGGAGGGAGGAGGCAGAGGCGGCTGAGCAAAGTCACCACCCCCTCGCCCCTGTAGCACTTCTCTCCCTATGGGCTGAGACGACCTGACAGCTGCCGAAACAGGGGGCCGGGGTGTGCTGCCTTCATCCCTTCGACTGCAGGCCTCTCCAAGGGCTGGGCAACACTTAGGTTTCTGAGGCCAGCCCTCTCTTTGCCGTGACAAGAGCACAGACGTTTCATGCTTTGTTTCTTAATTACATTTTCAGCGCAGTTTTGTAATAGCCGGGAGAAGCAGCTTTAGCATTTGGGGACCGGGTTCGCCCATTTGCCAGACAAAAATCTCAGGTTTGCCAGCCTGGGCCTGGCTTTTCCTTTTGCCTGGGCAGTGCTCCCACCTGGAGCTAACTCAGGCTCGCTCGTCTGGCCCTGTGAGAGCTGCTCACCTCCGCGGACGGGCAGAGCGTGCACAGGGGATCAGGCAGCAGCACCGGCACGGTGGCACCCACCAGAAAGCCATCACCAAGATACAGCAGTAGAAAATCTGGGTGGAAGATCACAAAGACAGAAGTACCAGAAATTCTTTAGCAGGGTTGCTGAGAAAGCTGAGGAGAGACAGAGAAAGCTAAATCCAGTAGACTCTATTTGCATAGAGGGAGAAAACACCAAAGCATTAAGCTAAGGTGAACAATGAAATGAGGGACTGCACAGAGCAAGTACTGGGGTTTGCCTGTCTTGTGCAGGTCCTGACAACTTGCAGACGCAGATGCATTGTGGCACCCATAAAAAGATAACGCTGGGAACCTCCTATTCTAAATACCGCTTTTATACAGTGGACACTAAACTCTGTGGAATTGCCTTCTGACATGATCCCTCTTACGTTTCTTTATGCACTGTTGCCATATACCATGAAACTAGCTGCTTCTGTCCTCTGCAACGGGTAACTAAGCACTTACAGCATATAAAATATGCCTAAATGAAAAACTGGGAGGCTTTACCATCGTTATTGGAAAGTGCCGTGAGATTTCCCTAGAAAGGTGTGGTAGAAGTGCAAAGAGGGATATGCTGTTATTTTAAAACCTGACCATGTGCTGGTTCCTCCCCCTTTGAAGTCAGTGGCAAAGCTCTGTTTTAGAGGAGCAAGACTGCTTGAATCAGCCAACAAGAGGCAGCCTGGAGGCAGAAGAGGCTTACAGGGAATGGTTTCTGCTGCTCTCCTTGAGCACAGAGCTGTTCAGACAGACTGGAGACCTGTCTGCAGCTCTCTCCCATTAAGGCTAAGAAATGAATGCTTTTAAAGTTGTGAAATGAATGGGCTGGATCTGACAGCCCTTACTCATCTGAGTACTGCCATTAACTTTAAGAAAATAATCACTATATTAAGTGCTATGGAGTGGAGTCCTTAAATTGTTAAATTCTAATATTTGACAGAAGTTTTTACACAGTAGAAAAATAATATTGACATAATTAAAAGGATGTGAACATTTCATTTGCTGAAGAATGCAAGTTACTTTGGAGTGATATGTAAAACTAGAAGCAGCGCAGAGGGCTTAAGTCCGTGTCAGGTCTGTAGGTTATTTTTGAACTTTATGAAAAACACACTTTAGCAGTTTATATCCTGACCATTCAACTGTATTCTGGGATTATGAATTCAACATGCTAACCATGAAAGCACATTTAAAAATACACTGTCCACTTGGCTTCTTTGCCCTCCTTCAGAGTCTCCCAAGTTTGTTTCGGACAAACTGAGAACTTTGTTGTGGAATGACTGTTTGAATTGGGGTTTCTTAAAATACATATGGAGCCTTGTAGCTGCTGCAGGGTGTACACAGTGGTGGAGCTGTACTATTTTAAAATCATCTGGCTATTTTATTCGTGTAAGAATATCTGTCAGCTTAGTTACAAGGAATGAGAGGGGTTGATTAAAACAACTCCTGATGCCATTAAACAAAGAGATAAAATGTAGAACATGTGCTGTAGGGTCGTTTTAGTTATAATATATGGGGGATCTGTGGAAACCGGATGGCAGCTCAATGTAGCCGAGTTTTAAGCCCCTTTTAGCAATGCCAAAGTCCTGTTACTCAGAGTGGGTTTCCTTATCTGTAAAGCTAATAGGTCCTTTGGAAATGGTGTTTGGAAGCTAACTTTGTTGATACGACTGACCATAGTGTAATTACTATGCTCAAGCGTTTAGGTAGATATGGACTAAAATAGGCAATTATGTATACATGTATACTAATCATCTATTAATTAGATACTAGACTATATAACATCAGAGAAATGTAGGCAAAAACTTTAGTCAAGAAGGGGAGGGATCAAAGATGTCCAGTGAATAGCCATGAGAATCTAGAGAGAATGGGGAAGAAAAAAAGGTAGTGGCAGCTTATGTCATTGTCTTGGTGATCTTATTAGGTCATAAACCAGTACTGAATGTACTGCCGTATGCTATAACTATGTCTACTAAATTAATTTAGCATATTATCTGGCTTTAAACAATAGATATCAGGCAGCCACATGAATTCAGTAAAAAATATTTAAACTTCACATTTTGCTTTATTCTTATCAACCTAGTTACAGACATCAAGAGTCAGCATAATTAATTCTAGTCCTATCAGAAGGGGTTTTAAATCTCTGGTATGAGAGATCAAACCAGTCTTTAGCCACTAGAAATCAGGATGAGAAGCAGTAAGGAAAGAAGACAACACATCTGCCCACACCAAAGTTTTTACAACTCCATCCGCTCCTGCCAGAGACAGGGTCATCAGCTAGGTAGACACTGGGTCTAGTTCAGCTTGGCAACTCCTATGTTCCCAATTCAACAAAGTTTATTTAAATGTCTGCAATGCAACTGAAACATGGTAATTTAGTTAACCCTTTGTCATTGAGTAAAATGAGTTCACACATAGGAACATCACCACTTCAAAATATCCAGCCATTAAGCTATAAGAAAGGTTTGTTACCAATACTCATTGAAAACAGCCAGACAATGAATTTTTAAGAATGCAACCACTAACAGTGAATTTAACTTTCTGACTGTAATTGCTGCAGCAGTTCAAGTCTTGCTCTGTGGCTTGTAAGCATCACTAAAACTGCCCATGAAAAGAATGGCATTTGCTTCTGTTCACAAACTGTCTTTATTAGTATGTGAATTCTCAGGAAACTATATGAATGTTGTAACCTTTGCTTTCCAATTTGCGTAAAACAAAGACATAACATCCAGGACCAATTATATAAAAATGGGAAATAAATCCTTAGAAAGAGGATGGAGGACTTGAAGGAGTTACAGCTTGTTGCTCTTGGCTGTAGCTTGTTGGCACATGAAGGTTCTGGGGACTGTTCCCTTGAGGACTTCAGATGCTGTATGATCTTTTAAGGAGACTGGCAGGTGGTAGTTGGGATAGATACCCATCTCCATACTGGCTTGTGGGGCATTCTACCCAATAGCCAGGGTAACCATTACCCCTCAGCATCCCCAGCTAAAGAAAATGTACAAAGGCAACTCAGGTGTGAGGAATACCTCATTTCTGCTCAAGCAGTGTAAGGGAAAGTGTGATTCCCTCTGCTGTTAGAAAAGGACCTCTCTGTAGCAGAGAAATCAGTCATTGATCCAACAATTAGATGCAGCTTGTCAGCTGATGTTCTCAAGGCAGTGCACCTTCAGGTGAACTTTGGAGGGTCTCACAAAATCACCTTAAATTGTTTGAGTTGAGAGCTAGGGAAAGAGTTCTCCCTGATGGGAAATCATGGGCCAGGATGCCAACCTCTGTTGGGTTGGCATCGTTACTTGAATGTCTCACTTTTGGAAATGAAGTTAAGCACTTTCCCATCACTGTCATGGAGAGGTTATCTCAGGTTCTTAGCATCATGCTGAGACTCATCCTGTGGTGCATATATTCTCTAGGACCAATGGAGATACACATTTTAGGGTCAAAATTAGCTCTTTGTATGTGTCCTACTGGCTTTGGCAGAATTACTGGTGTGCAAGGATATGAACAGAGCTCATACAGTGATTTCTAAAATACAAAATGCTAATTACAATATGCTTCCTTAAGGAGAGAACTGAAGCTGACTGACCATGTAACCCCTCTCTTCTTCTCTACCTGTTTTACTCCAGTCCTCTGTGATGTCTGTCTGTTTTGCCCGCTTTCACCCAAACCTGGTCGTTGGTGGAACATACTCTGGACAAATTGTCTTGTGGGATAATCGCAGTCACAGGCGCACTCCTGTTCAGAGAACTCCCTTATCTGCTGCTGCTCACACGGTAAGGGTAAAAATCACCTTCTCCTTTCCTTAGAGAAAATGGTCAGCAGGGAAGCGGAGCAGCCTAGTTGTATCTACAATGCTGGTTGCCACACAGATGAAAACATAAGTGTGGCCCTTGACGGGAAAGAAGTAGGTAAGAGAGATGTACAACCACCTCCTGTAAGTGCTTAATCATCACACTTCATACAGGTGGGTCAGGCCATTTTCCTCCTTTCCAAGGAAGTGGGCAGGATCAATTACAACATTTGAGTGAGGCACCTTTGTGCAAGCACAGTGGCACTGACTCTTGCTCTCCATTGCCTGTAAAGAGAGCCAGGTCACTATAGGGACTATGTGTCTGTCAGTCCAGCATCGCAGGCAATTTGAATCATTTATTGTTGTCTTGTACATGAGTTTCTCTTTTGAACCAGATTAGACACCTACAGTGGAGTCCTGTAAGCAGACACTGGTGCCCTTGAGGAGAGTGGGTCAGTTTGCTTCTGTCTTCCAATAGAGCAATACATAAACACCTGTCATGGTCTCCTACTCCAGACAGGGCCATAGGGCAGAGCTTGCACAGTGAGGGGGAGTTTGTTTCAATAGAATGATGTGGAAGAGCATTTTGCTGAAACACACAGATACCTGCAGATACAGTGATGGTGGCACGGGGCTCTGCTGATGTCTGGGAGATATACAGGCAAAATAGTAGTGCAAAATGTCTGAGAAGGAAGAGAGTTTCTCTGTGATACAAAGACGATGTCTGTGGTAGAAGACTATCTTATATTGCAAAGTACTCATATTGTGCTGGAGGAAGAGACAAGCCTGGATTGCCTGCTAAAGTGTCCTCACTCTGACATGGTGCTGACCTCCAGTCCATCCTGCACTAAGATGCTGTGCATTCTTGAGCTCTCCTCTTCCAGAGTTTGGGCTCGGGCAACCTCTTCATAAGAGCTGGAAGGTGTACTCTCTGGATGGTCAACGTATCTCATCTTGGGAGTGGGCTTGGGACCATTTCTGAGTGGGAAGCAGAAAAGAAAATACAGGCTGAAAGGAGGAGAAAAATGTAATAGTATGATATAAGAATGCAGAAAAAATGCAGATTTCCTGAAACATAAGAAACTGAACTACACAAAGCACTCTGAGAGGTAAGATAATAATCTTGTTCTAGCAGAGCAAAGGATCAGACAAAGTGATAGGTCTTTTGCACCTCCAGCTTTTACAATTCTGTGATTCTTACCTTTGGAATTTGCAGATCAAGGTTCAGCTTTTAGTTGACTGTGACAACATAATCCCTGGAGTTAAAAGGCAACTCTAGAAGCCATGCCATGTGAATTAATGCAAAAGATTCAGCATGAGGCCAGTATTATGATGGCAAGTGTCTTATATTAAAAAATTACAGGTGTGCACAGACATGCTTAGTGGGCCAGGCAGTACAAATATTGTTCCCTAAATTTCCACTATCATGAATGTTGATGCAATAATCTAATGATCTGTGCCATGGGTTGCAACTTCAACATTGCTTTTCATTTCCCTAATGCTTTTGCTTATTTTGTCACCAGTAATGTTATTCAGTCTGCATGAAAAGAAACAGTCTCTCCTGGAAGTGCAATTTAGAGATGTAGCAGACCAGAAAACTAGTGGCAAGAAGCTGACTATCACTGAAAACTGAACAACTGGGACTCAAAATCTAGTGGAAAAGAAAAGATTAATGGGAAGTAATTTGTTTACACTCAAAAAACATTTAAGACAAAATTGTACCTCCTGGAATTATATATTAAACTAGTTTTATTATTACAATAGAACAATATGTGATGTTTTGCTTTTGACGGATATAAATAAATGACTTTCAGTTGTGGATGGGCACTTTATGTGCTGTCATGGATTGGTGTAAATAAGTGTTTACACAGTCTAACATGAGGAAGCATGATGTTTTCAAGGACTGATCAGATTTTACTATAAAAGAGTGCTTACTTTATGTTCATATATAGCAATCACATGAACTGTAAATGAAGTCTTGGTTGCAAAAGGCTGGCTTGAGTCCTAGCTGCCAAGAAAAAAAAAAAAGGATTAAATTAAGGCAACTCTACTGTAGCAATGTTACTTCATGTACGCTAGATACATGAGTTGAATAGTCATTTTTTAATTTAACTTATGCCATATGTGAAAAAAGGATTTTTCTCTTTTCTTTCTCTTGCTTTGTTTACTTGAAACAGATAGAGTGTGTTGTTTTCACTGACTTGAACCTTCCTGAAGTTTAGTATCACAGATTGCCGCCTGGATTCACCAGGAAAGAGAATACTACCCACAGCTTACTCACTAATTTCCTTTCACACCCACCACACATCTGCACTTGGGACAACAGGAAATTTTAATTAAGACAAACCCCTTTTGCATGATGATTTCATTTCCAAAATAAATAAAAGCAAGCTGGCAGCGACCCTTTGAAAGGAAGGATCCTGTTTAGACTTTCTGTTATATACAGTTGGTTGTCTTTTTCATCCATTTTCCTTACGTCTTTTCATTTCTGCTGTGAGTTTTATTGTGCATGAAATTGAAGGCTGGTAGCCCTGATTAAAGCCAGACCTGGCACACTGAGGTGCTGCTGGAAAGACACAGCTCGCTTTCTCCCTTCCCCCTAAATATTCTAGATACTCTGCTGCTTGCTTTAGGTTCCTCCCATCCACTCTGTCCCTGTCTGTTTGGACCACTGGAGGTCAAATACCCATGAAAAAATAGGTCTATGTTTATTTCACACATCACTATGTGCCAGTCACGTTTAGCACTGGGGTCATTAGCTCACCACTAGGCAGCAAGAAGGTCTATCGTACAAGGGTCATAGCAGGAGACACATGTGAGGGACAGACAATATGACTGACAATATTGTGAGAAAGAGAAAAATTAGCATCAGAACGGACCTTGTGACTTACTGGTGCATACGTGTACAGATGGCCTCTGAGCACAAGGTACCATTTCAGCAGCAACTGCTGAGTCCATCTTCGGTGCGCACACACACACACTGCGCATTCAGATGCTGCCCTTTTTGTACTTAGGGAGGAGGCATTTACTGGGTCCTCTCAGGTATCAAACCTGAGAGCTAGCCAGTGCCCTGAAGATTTCTGCCTTTCCCTACTGACTGGGTAGATGACCTGCAGCTGGATCTTAAAGTAATCTAAAATAAGTGGTAGTTCTGCCATTCCTTTCAGCAGGAGCCAATGCTGCATTTCTAACCCTACACTGCGTTGGCTTAGAAGCTCTATAGGGATCTCTTGTAAGTTGGTCCTAATTTTCTTTAAATAAGAAAAGTATTAGTGAAAACTATTTTTTCTTCCTGGAGACACAGGTCTTCTATTCATTGGCAAAAGAGGCAGAAAAATACAATTTTTCTTTGCTTGACTTGTGTATATGTCTTACCCTTAATTCAGCAGTATCACTTGTATTGGTCAAAGGTAATTAAATCTTATCGTTCGGTCTGACTGATTTTTCACTCTGGAGATTGCTGAACTTGAACCATCCCTCATATGTCACCATCAGCTATCAGATGACGCTTTAGGCTCAAAATGTTACCAGGTTCTTTGGAAAAGGAATAGGCCAAGTTTCATTATTGCATACTCAGTGAAATTTGGCCTCTGTGGAATGACTATGCTATGGTGAACCAGGTGTAACACCTTAAATTTAGTCACTCCACATTTATAATGACAGATTTAAAAAGGTATGTTGGCCATTGCTGGAGAACGCTGATGGACTTGTTCATGTTTTTCAACTGGGGTACATTTGCAAATATTTAGCATGCAAGCCAAATTCTGGAAAAGTTCAAGTTTTATGCAGCTGTTTTCTTGAATAAAGTTTTCATTTTGATTCCATTTGGACAATTTGCCTCTTTCTGCCAGTTATTTTCAGTGTCAAAAGCCATCAGTAGAATGATACATATCCCTGCGGGTGAAATCTCATCCACATAGTTCAGTATTTTCACAGCATTACTCAGCTGGGTTGTTTTATTATGAGGAAAATGAAACTTTGAAAACACTTCCACCTCCATAATGTACCTCTTAAAATTTAAATTAAAAATAAACAAAACAATTCCTATCTGGCAAAAGCTGAGTCCTGTATTTTCCAGGCATTATGTGGCTACTTAATCATTCTTTAAAATAACATATGAGACATTAGAAATTTGTTCGTGAAGATGTGAGAATGGCTCTCTGATTTCCAGTGTTAATGTGTTTTCAGCATCCTGTGTATTGTGTGAATGTAGTTGGAACACAGAATGCGCACAATCTCATTACCGTCTCTACGGATGGCAAAATGTGCTCCTGGAGCCTGGACATGCTCTCAACTCCACAGGTGCGTTTGTTTTCACCTATACAGGGAAAAAAAAAGCACCTTCGGTAGAGCAGGATACCTGCTTAATGGAACATAGCTCCTAAAAGCCAAAACCTCACGTCCTATACAAACTAAAACCAACGGATGCACTTGAAAGAGTACAGCTTGCTTCCAGCAGTCTCTGCTGAGAGCCAAAACCCATTTCCTTTACCACAAATCATGCAATTATTGTAATACGTTAATACATAGGTCAGTTTCAAGTGAAAATGAAATAATCCATTTTAAAGCATGGTAATTACAGAAGTCGCCTGTGGTATAAATTGTACTTACGCTACAGCATTGTTTAACAAATACGGACTAGATTGCACTGCTGCTGAACGCACCCTAGGCACTATGGGTTTCCAAGGCACACAGTCAGACAGCTTACTTTGCTGCCTGCCTTCAGTAGCCAAAGGAACAAACAATGCAAATCAAAAGTTTTAGAACTAATTTCCCCCCTCTGGAATGTTTGCTACTATTGTCTCTCCCCCACCCCCCCCCCGCCTCTCCTTTGTATCAGAAATGAAAGGAAACCCAGGAAAATTGTCCAAACCTCTAGTGATTATAATTATGGAAACTAAAGAAAGAATCTGATGCTGAAAAAGGTGTTATCTTCTGGAGTAGTACATTTTCTATTCCAATGCATCACTCATTTTCTATACATAATTTCTTAGAAAAAAAAATTAGTATCATTTTTACTAAGCATAATGGGATCTTGTTTCAAAATGCTGCGTAGAAACTCCTCTTAATGATTCCATTAATCATCCATTAATCATGCATTAATGTGCAATTACTATCGAATTATTTGCTTCTCAGTGTTGACACAAGAAGTTGGACTCCTCTATCCTAACCTTAGCCATCTAAAGGTTAGGTCCATGTCAAGTCTAAGCTAGTAATTTAAGTTCCCTTTACAGTTAATGCAGAGAGAGACTGGGTACTTCTGGAGAACTCATCCCATCCCAGTGTGACATATGATTTCAGATACCCACCCTGGGGTACAGAACTGTCAAATCTTAGGATGGAAGGGGCTTCTGGAAGTCATCCCATCTACTCCCCTACTCAAAGTGAGGCCAACTTCAAAGTTAGATCATATTGCTCATGCTCATCTACCAGGTGTGGTAGTTGTGTCCCAGGACTATGAGAAGCCAATACTCTTCTGGAACAGAGGTGGAGGCATCTAAAATGGCCCAGACATCTATGTTTAGGCACCTGAATCCCTTCCCTAGTTTCTCATTTAAACATCAAGAAGATAAGTCCCACCCTTATGTATTCACTTACTGGAATACTAAATTTTGAAGCAGAGATTTGTGAACATCTCAGTTCTGGTACTTCATCACTCAGATGGAATTTTTCTGCTCTAAAATTGCCTTTCAGCAAAGATGGGAACACACCCCACATTACGCTGAAGTTTGGCACATGGCTTATGGTGATCTAGAAAAGAAAGGCACAGGACTTGACGTCAAGCTACATGCCATAGCTTTAAATTGGGAGGAGTAGAGTGTTGCTGATATGTGTCAGTCTGAAACTTTCCAAAGACACAGATCCAGAGCACTCATGTGCAGCCACGGAGTAGGTGCTGGGAGCAGAGAGTCCACCACAGTATCTGGCCATGTTTCCACAGAGACACTAAACAATGATCTCACCCCAGAAGATTTTCACAGAAATGTATAGTCCACAGGTGCTCTGCCAGTGCATTTTCCAGGTCTTGTTTTGCCTTTTTAATAGAATCAAATGTAAAGTACAACCAAAGAAAAGTATAAACCAAGCAAAAGCATTTCTCTATGGATCTGCAGCCCTTTCCTCTCACAGGGATGCCCACTTTCTTTAGCTACAGCAAAAAGCCCTTCTGAGAAAAACGCTACAGGCTTTGGCCCTGGAAGAATAGCAGCTTAGACATTTTAAACATAGAAAACATACCCACTTAAATAGCTAAAAATGAAAATTGCTAAATCATTCAGCCCCTTTGTGGATTCTTGGGTTACACCATTTAGGCTGAACAACCAAAAAGTTGTGCAAAATCTGCTCAAAGCATGCACATCTTGCAATGGCCACAAACTGTTCATGCTGGTTGTACTTGCAATAGCAAAAATGGGCATGCGGATTTACTTTGAAATATAGCTACCAAATGAAAAAAGAAAATATGCTTGCTGGTTTGTAGCTTGATGGTGGAGTCTAGAGGGAGTGTTTATGGTTACCTCAGAAAATCCCTGAAAAGCAATGCTTAGAATGGTGGTAGTGACAGGACCCCAACTTTTTGATTTTGTTGTGCAAAGGGACAAATGACACAGTCTGATAAATGCCTTGGGTGCACACGATATTACACGTGTTTCCTGACAAACAATTGATTTCAAAAATGTTTGTAAATAGAAGGGTATTGCATGTTTTATTAGAGCCTGGGGCTGGCAAGTGTAACCATTAAGGTATTATCTTTAGTTTCTGCACCATTAGATTTTAAATTCTCACCTGTCATCTCTGCCTGATATAAGATGATGCAGCAAAGACCAGTGCCTTCCAGCTGCTCTCAAACACATGACAGACAGCAGCGGGGATAGCGGGAGCAGTGCATCTTAGTTTGTGACATTGCATCTTCTCGCAAGGTCCTACGTAGAAACCAAAGTCCTGTGGCTAAGTCAAATGATTTCTTCTCCCCTCCCGCTATCCTGTGTAACATTTAGAAATTAATTAGGAAAAAACAAACAAACAAACAAACAAACCAACAGAACAGCCAAACAAAAGGATAATTGCAGAATAATAACAAAGACCTGTTTTGGTAGGAGAGCATGGAGCTGGCGTACAATAAGTCCAAACCAGTGGCGGTTACAGGAATGGCTTTCCCAACTGGAGATGTCAATAACTTCGTCGTTGGCAGTGAAGAGGGAACAGTCTACACAGCCTGTCGTCATGGAAGGTGATGTTCAGCATTTTGTACTTAAATACCATTGTGTACCTGTGTTGGCGTGAGGTAGCCAAGGGCGTGTGGAGAGTGTTTCATGCTGCTTCTCTGGGATCAACGGTGTCTGTACTGTTCTACTTTGCATGACTAGGACAGGAGTCACCTGACTTTGAGCATCTGTGCTACAGCCTGTTATACTGCGGTAGTTGCCCCAGGCTCTCTGCGTAGCTGGTGGGGAGCAATGACTGCTTTTAGGGTTTGATTTCCTCCTTCAGACATCTGCCTGAAGAAGAGATGACTGGGAACTCAGAAATGCCTCTTTCTCACCTGTGAGGTGAGACTGAGGTCTAGACAGCTAGCTGAGATGTAGGTATCTATGTCTGGGCAGGTCAAATCAGGCCCTAGGCATAAGTTTTGTTGCAGGGTAATCAGGCCTAAGCCTCTCATAAGAGATGGTAATCCACTTTTTTTACCACCCTCAGCTCCATCTTCAATCTCCATAGGCATATATCAGAGAAAAGCGACCATGGGCACATGTGCATGTGAGAAACAGAGCATGCATGTCCCAATACATGGCCATCCAGCACCGGGTACTCCCACGCAGCACTGCAGGCTGCGGCTGCGCAGCCAGGGTGGAGACTGAGCCCTGCTGGCCCCCGTGCTCGGTGGGCAGTTTGGACATGGCCAGCCTCTCTAGGAGGGTGAGGGGGTTTTGTTGTACAGCCAGGAGCCATGACACACTGTTTGCCCTCAGCCCGGGCTGCCGCCTGTGTTATTTGCTAACACAGATGCAGCTGCAGAGTGCCACACGGGTGTACAAGCTCTGGCTGACCCGCTCCCAGGACTGGTACCCTGTGCTCTCTCAAACATGGTGGTCATATCCCTTCCTCGCATAACCCAGGCTGCAGTTTATTACTGCAAGTTCCTTATTTTTCACCCTGTAAATCTGCAGGATGCTAGCATGCTCTGTTAGCTTCTGGTAGTAGTTTCATCTTCAGGGATGCTTGAAACGCTTTTGTAAAGAACAAACTTTTTTCACTGATAGATTTAAAGCTCACCCCCACACTTCAATGGTTTGCAATGTTCTCTGAATTCGTATTTTATCATATCCTGTGTTTCTGTTGACCAAATAGGCATTGATACACTGGTTTAAGATTGTAAGGCTTCTATTACACATTCCTAATATTGTATAAATACTGGTTTACATATATTTTGTTTAATTAAGTTTTTATTTTAAAAATAATAAAAATATTTTAGCCTGACCACTGACAGTATTGCAAAATTGCATCTATTTAGGCATTATACTGATAGACTGTGTGGCAGCTGATGGTTTCAATTAGTCTTAGGCTGCTAGGATAAATGAAGCATGCCCAAGGGCATTTCTCACTTCTGATATTTCAGACATGCCTGGTTTGTTCCTCAGAAGAGGAGGAGGGTGCCAGATCCTCCTGTTAGCCCACCTTTTTAGCAAACCTGCTGCTGACCATCGACAAATGCACTCCTTTTCTGCTCCTGCCTGTCTTTCCTAGAGCTTTTTGCTATCATCCCTGTTTTATTTCCAGAGGCTCCTGTGTCCTTCAGCCCAGCACAGTGGAGAGCCATCTGTTATTCTGGAAAAAGGTGTGTCAAAGCACAGCAGATACACAGGGTGCTCTAGAACTCCCCTTATCCTGCTGACTACATGGCAAACAGAAGGGAATAAAAGGAGAGGTGTGCTTTGCTTCCAGCACTGCAGAGGCACTGCAGAACTCTGCTCCTGCTCCAGCACATGCTGCGAGATCTGGCACAGGAGCCCAAGTGAGGCCACACTGTCATGGTCAACAGGAGAGGTGAGGGGACACCACAGTAGCTATATGAGGGACCAATTTCCTCCAGCGCAGCTCCTCCTCTCTTTGGGCGTGCTGTATTCACACTGGCACAGGGCTGGCAGCTTTTTTTAATGTATTTTCTTCCATTGGCAATTTTTCTATAATGTAACTAAAAGGGTAATTTCATGATTCCCCTTTCTGTATACACTGTGAGACAGCACTGACAACTGATCTAGTGTAATTTGCTTCCAGGAAGAAGAAAACTATGCACATTGTCTCTTACACAGTGTTGTGTTTTTCCTTCCTAATAGCTATTCTAGCCTTAGGCTGATGAAATGCACATCTCCCCTTGTTCAAAGTAATGACTGTATGGTACCTGATCACAGGAACAGTTCCTTCACTTTTTGTGAAAAGATTTACTTCCTAGTGACTTGATTGACTACTGTGGAAAATTATTTTAGATATTTAAGAGAAAAAGAATTGCTCATGATAAGTCATTAACATATTAGCATTTTTATTTTAATGGTTACTCCTTGTGATAATGGCTTACTCAGAGGCATAAGCTATAGTATAATTATAATTTAGAAGTATTTTATAATTATATATACATGTTATTTCAAGCTACAGTAGTAGACAGTGTATGTAAAAATTAATAAGGTGAGTCTTCAGAAGTAAGAGAAAGTCTCTCTGCGCTGGATCCTGAGCATTAATTGTGCCCACAGCAGTAAACCCCTGCAGGCAAAGGCCTTACTGAAAGGAGACAGATTTACAGATTAAATGTAACTTTAAAAGGAAACAGGAACCTAAGAGTATAGAAAAATTATGTTAAGTCACTAGACGTGAAATCACTCTCTAAATGCAAGTGTCTCTTCTTCCTGCAGTAAAGCTGGCATTGGTGAAATTTTTGAAGGCCACCAAGGACCCGTCACAGGAATCAACTGTCACATGGCAGTGGGTCCAATTGACTTTTCCCATCTCTTTGTCACATCATCATTTGACTGGACAGTCAAGTTGTGGACTACAAAGGTGAGAAATCTGAGCTGGGGTGGGATGAAAAGGCCATTGTCAAAAATATTTCGGTATTGCCTGTATCAAGTCCTAACAATCAATTAATTGAAAGGCTGTGCTTAGAATTGGCATAGTGATAAAATTATAAGTAAAATATACACCTAACTGTGTGTCAGTAACTGTGTCAACCATATTTGCGCTGGAGCATACCCTGCCCTTTAAAGGTAGCTTCAGCTGCCCTGCACTTTAGTATTAACCCTAGCGCTGAGCGATTTCACTAGGCAAGGAGCTTAGGATGTCTCGCACTGCAAGTCATCAAACAATCTATCCAACACTCCCTGTTCAGGCTAAATTGCAAGGCTAATACTATGCACCATGGTGGTACAGCAGCAGGAACACTTTCTTCTGATGGAGCAACAGGGGAAGCACACATATGACTTAATGCAATCAGTATCGCTCATGAAATTCATTGCTATAGGAGGCTGTGATAGCCAAGAAGTATAAATTGTCCCAATGACATTAGATACTGATGGCTGGAAGCAGGAAGGAAATACATGCTGGAACTTACATTCGTGACCATCATGGATCTGTTGCTGACTACTCTATGGCTGTGTCCCCATGACCTCTTACAGGGAGAGCACTATGAACAGCAGAAATGGATACAAAGTCCTGGGAAGCTTTGAAGTCCCAGCACCCCATAGAACTGTATGAATACAGGGTAATGACAGCATGAGTGAAAACTGTGGGATAGACTAAACAGACCAACCTGTTTCATTGTACAGGCTAAGTAAAACAGGAGAACGAGAGGTAAAGTCCTAATTATATAAGACATCTAAATAGTTATTTTTGTCATACACCAGAGTAGAGAACCACCTTTCAAATGCCAGATTTTTGCCTTAACTGTGTTTTTATGCCTGTGTTTGGTTCACACCTTGAGCTACATCCGGCAGAGTTCCAGTACTGGAAGCTGACCCCAGTCAGGAAGTATCTGAGCGTGTGTTCCTGTGTGATCAGGACTTGGAGATGCTAGGACAGATGCACAGAAAACAGAAATACAGAAGTGATCAGAAGGGCTCCTGTGACAGCCTTGTGCTGGAAACAGAAGCACAGTTACCTAGGTAATAACTTGAATCAGCTTCCATAGTGGCTTCACAATGCATTTGTTAATGGCCTGATCCAATGTGCATGCTAATTAACAGGTATCTTTTCCTGATCAACAGTGCCCACAGCTGATGGACTTATCTTGAGCATTACATTTTAGGAAACTCATTATACGAAAGGTACATGATTTACCTAATTCACATGTAACCATATACATCAGTGGACCCAACCTTAACTAATGCAGAAGTGGTCCAGGGGAGCAGTCATGGGCAGGCTGGAATGGGTCTGGGATGGGTCCTGGGAGGTAAACGTTAGAAAGGGCTGCAGGACAGCCAAGTGATGGAGACCTTAGGTGTTAGCTGTTTGGGGCTGGCTAGGCTGTTTGGTGTCCAAGATAAGGGAGTCCTGGACAGTGGTAACTGGTGGCAAGGGTTGAAGTTGAAGCTGAGTAAAGAGAAAAAAATTTGTGGGTACTGGGTAGAAAATGAAAGGCAGATACTGAATTCCAAACATACATGTCCAGGGAAGTCTAGGATGAGTATCTGACCCTCAGCTTGAGGCTGAATATGGCAATAAGGGTCTCATCCATCTGCAGCTTAAATTAAATTATATTAAGGGATAATAAGGCCTGGTTTTTATTTTAAAATCCTGGGATTTTAGAAGTTAGCAGTAACAATAACACACCATATTTTGGGCACAAAGACACTGCAGTTAGCAGTACATAGTTATCCTTGTGGAAGAATTCAGTGCCAAAATGGTTAGGTCAGATTCTGTTCAATACAGTCGGCTTTCAAAGAACCAAACCATTTAAATTTCTAATATCTATCAAGCTGTGGCTCACCTGGCAAGAGGGGCTTCCTGAGAAAGCTGGTTTGACCTAGCTGATGTGAGCTGCGACGTGCATGTGACACACTACAGCACCACTCAGAGCTGGAAGCCGCATTGCTGTATTGGATCGCTTGCTTTCTTCTGGAACAGGTTTGAGCAGCAGCCCCAGGCTGCTGTGCTGCCAGCCACTGCCGTGTGCAGACATCCTCTGAGACACTAGACAAGTTCTTGAACTGTGATGAATGTTTTCTTTTTCTTCCAATTTGACTCCGGCAGAAGTTTCTTTCCATATTGTCTGGATTATTTTCTTGGCTGGAGCTATTACATATTTGTTTCTCTTTGTTCGGTTCCTATAGTCAGGGCCTGGTCCATCAGTGGGCTTTGAATAAACCCATCAGCACATTTGATTCTCTGAAAAAAATAGTGGATTGATATGAAGCATTGAATGCTACTGCTGGTTTATGAGAGTTTACTCAGAATTGTTTTATTGCTTTGGTTTCTTATTTGTAAATTTAATCTCTCTATCAGCATCCAATGCCATGTTGCTTTCTTGCTTCTACCAGCGTTGTCTACTTAATCCTGAGCACATTATCCTCTTTGGTCATGAAATTCAATTCCTTTCTGTTTCACAGGTTCAGAGTCAATGTCCAATTGCAAACTGAACCATAAAAGCTCTGTGTTTGTATTGTCTATTGATGTTGTGTAGCACCCTGGGGTGCTTACAGAAAAGGCACTTTCATAGCAGGCATTTGGCTAATGGATTGAAAGCACCATCTCCCTTGAAAACTCTGGCTTGACATTTTATAATCTGGTTTTGTGGTTAACACATTTTCTATCCAAAGGCAGTTCAACCAGGTGACTGAGGATAAGGTTTTCACTAAAGGAAGAATGAAGGTTTTGTAGATAACTCTAATACAAGGTTCGTGTTATCGTCCATCACATTAGCCAATAATTAGATCCCTGGGTGAATAGTAAGCAACCAGAAGCAACAGGAAAAGAAAAGGAATTTGCAAAGATCGTCACTTGATAGCCAGGGCATTACCTGGTTCCTGGTGAAGTCAATAGGGCTTTCAACTTGAATTCATGCTACACCACGTGAGCAAGTCTTGGATGCAGAGCTGTCAAAGGGAAGTCCTGATGTGAAGTGGCTGCGGAGCTCTGCCCTTAATTAGGTATTGTCTGTACAATGCTTTGAAGAGGTAAAGTGCTAAGTGGAAATGCTAAGTGTTGTTAATTAATGAAGCACTAAGCCTCATGAACGAATAGCATGAGGTTAAATAATGAAATGTAAGTATTGTTATTATTACAGCAATTGCTGTTTGTAGTGCAAATTTTTAGATATTGTGTCAAGGGACAGGAGCTAGCTTGGAATCATTAAAGCGTAGCAAAACATAAGCTAGTTTCAGCTAAAGCCTAGACAATGGCTTGTTTGCTGCTGAGGGAGTTAATAAAGGTCTGGATAGAGCTCTGGATTTTGTTAGCTCTTTCATCCTTCACATGTTTCCTTTATCTCTTATCCTTCCATTGAGGGCAGGTGCTAACTACTGTTTTTCTCCTCTTGCATCTATGCCTAAGTCATGCTCAGATGGGCAGTTGACTAGAAGAGAGAGTGGAATAACTGTAACAGCATTGCTGTATCCCCATCCGTGCTCATCTCCCTCATTGCCTAATGTCTAAGTAACGGTGGCAAGTGCCATAATCAGACGGAGGGACAGAGAGCAGACTGGTAGTCCGACTATCACATAACCATTAGCAAGGACTAATTGAGCCAGAGGACACTTGCCTTCAGTGACAGACTACCTACTTTTGTGTCCGTGCTGTTTTGCCTTGCTAGCATGTGCATCAATGGTAGCTCCTTCTCAGTCCCTCTCCTTTGTCTTCTCTTTTTTATGCTCTTCACGTGCTGCTCTTCTCTTTTGGTGTCCTGTGTTATTCCAGTCTGCAGCCTTTGTGCTTTTTGAGAAACCACATTTTAAATAGCAAAAGTTCATATTTCTTTGCTATGTGCCTTCACATTTCTGTACCTTCAGTATCTTATGCCCATCTGTTGGCTGATTATCTTGGTATGACCCAGTCCTCCTGACTCTTGGAGTAAATTATTTTACCTTGCATTTTCATACCTTCCTATCCGTATATAACTTCAAACTCCAGTGCTTTTAATTTGGTCTAGATGTTGAAGACTGTCGTCTCAGAGGTCAGACTAAAGCCCATCACTAGAACAATGCAAAGAAGCATGTGGTGGTGTTGCTAAAGATAGGTGCCTCTACCTGCCCCAATCCCCCTCCCCCAAAGCCTGGCTGATTGGATCTGATAGGATCAACTTGATAGACCAAACTTACTGTGATGAAAAATGGTGTAGCAGAATGAATCAGAACATTACATGATTTTGTGGATTAGTCACCAAGAAAACAATACACTCACAAATGGGCAATTTTTAGAGTTTACTAAAATAACAGGGTCAGGCTGTCGCTTTTTTTAAGATTAAGAACTTACTATTTTTTACATTACAAATACCATGTATCAAGATATCCGGTTATTGGCTCGGATTTTTTTCTACTATAATTTCAATCACATTAAGTGGGTGAGTGAGAGCCTCTTGTGTTATGGATAGCATTGCCTGAAGTTAAGATCCAAATAGAAATGTATTCAAACATGTAGTCATGATAAAAGGATAGTAAAATTAGTGAACAACGCGGTGAGTTCTCCCTCATGAAAATTGTTTTAACTGTAATTGAAAATGCTGGAGTCAATGACTTGATTTAGTGAAATCCCGTGGCAGGTGATTAGAGCGGATCACAGATTACAGACACGGATGTTAGTTGTTAACGGTATATAGCATTCCTCTGCCTCATGGAAGATGTTCCTACTCCAGTGAATACGCAGTTATTTACGAAGAGTGTAGGAGCTCTATGAGAATATCCTGTAAGCCACTGGTGTGGGCACCAAGCCACACTGCAAAGGTCTGCTTGGGTAGGACTGGAACATGTGTCTTCCCTAAGGGGAGGCGGTGCTGTGATGATCTTGCAGTTTTGCTCTGAGCTGTATCTTGTGCCTATGAACAACTCTGGTTTCACTGAAAGTAGGATGTTCTCAGAGTAAAGCTTTGATTTTTAATGTACTGATGCTTCCTGACGAAAACCAGTTTTGTCCACTTGGGGCCAGCCCTACTTCTCCAGTTTGTAACAGGATCAGACTGGTCTCTGACAGCAAAATGGACTGGTGAAATGCAGAGGTTACTCATGTACCTTATCTTGCATACACTGAAGTGTAGATGAGAGCTGGACTTAGTGAAACTTAGAAAGTATCACTATTTTCAATCTTGAACCTGTTCATTCTATTGTTATTTTCTAAGTTTTTGTAAATCCTTTGGCCCATATTCAGTCTTCTCACATTAGCACACGAGGCATTTTAGATGACTTTTACTGCATACGAAGTTGGATCCTCCTGGATCCTTTAATATTTAGGGCTTCCGTGCTTTGATTTCTTATGCAGCCACTGGAAAGAAGTAATTGCAATGCATACATTAGACATCTCTTAGAGGTATCACCATTACTTCCCACTACTGACTATATGGGAGCACAAGTCTGGCAGATAACCAGTTGCTGTAGCTTTTGATGGCTTTCTTGCATCTGGACAGCCTGAGGTTGTATCCGAACTGGCAGATGTGGCAGCACTTCTGAGCTCTTGGGTCTGTTTTCTTATTCTGGCTTCTTCCAAACCACTACCAGGAAGAAATCAGCCTCTTTATCCCACACTACACACACAGAGCTATACCTTGATTCTGCAGCCAGAAAATCTAAGGTACAAGCAGAAGAAAGCCAGGGGGTGCTCTAACCAGATGCTAAATCAAACTATAGGGGTGTCAGGACCTCTGGCTTTCTGCACCTACCACCCCACTGAACCTGGATGCAGTCTATATCTAGTGCCATGGTGGGTGATCTCAAAAGGGCCCAGAGAATTTAGGGAGACATAAGAAATAACATCAAGAAAAAGAAAAGAAACAATGTACTGTGAGGGAGACCAAAATTTCAGTCTATTTTGGGAGTAGGTGGACTGAATACAGACAGTTCTCCCTGTTTTCTTTTCTCTGTGGAATCCTTTACTAATCCCTCCCTCCCATTGATTTTGGTGGGGCTCAAACATCTAGCTTAGGGGTGATTTAACCCGTCTTATTTTGGATACCCGAACAGTCCCCCCCACTGCTGCATCACAACACAGAGCCCCTTCTTGACTCTGCTCATAAGACAATCACCTTCCTTTGACAACACTGCATTTCCAGTGCAGGCTTTTCCCTTTGATAAAAGCAATTAAAATGATTAATCTGATTAATCACTGTCCAAATGCTAATTTTATCTGATTATAGGAAAAGACAAAGGGTGATAAAATACCATGCTGGATTTCATGGAAACGGTCTCTCTGTGGTGTGAGTTCAGAATTTTGAGTTTTGTCCAAAAACAAGGCAATGAATGAATTTGCTTCAGAGCTCACTTTCTGTCAAAAGGCCAAGCTGACTTGGGGAAGAGGGTGGAGTTGCCTGTTCAGACAGGATTTTTTTAGTTTTTGCCCTTTACCTCTGGAGCCAGAGGTCTGGCTCGCATCCAGCTGTACAAAAAAGAAGATCATGGTATTTTCTAGGTAATTTTAAAGAGCAAAACCAAAGTGAAGTCAGGTGGCTTGAAATCAGCCCCAAGTTCTTCACATGAAATGTTTCTCATGATTTTGGTTTTCGGTGCAGCCATATTTGAAAAGTGATAGGAAAATATTCTTTAGCTGGCCAACATACTTCATTTACTCACGCGAACCATGCTTCTTCTTTGTGAAACACTTTGTGAAGAATGGCGCGCACACACACACACACACAAAAAAAAATAAAACAGTCATCTAAAATACTGAGGCTGTTCTGAAAAACTCAGTGAGCTAAACTCTATTTCAGAAAACCCTAACATAAATCCAGATGAAGGCAGTGAAAGCTTTATTTGCACATGGAAAGCAGAATTGGATTTCAGGAGCTCGTACAATCTGTACAAAACAGTCATGATTCCCTTTTCCCCTGAAATCAAAATGCAAACTTCCCACTGACTGTTCTGTTGCAGAATTACGCTGGAGGATTGGGCTCACATGTAATGGTGAAACATTTCAGGAAAATTATCAATATATAAAGCCAAGGACTTCTTCCCTAATGGAAATTTTCTCCCACCTGCTTCATGCAGCCATCCTTTCTCTGCTATGTGAGAGACTTTTGTTATGAGTAAAAAAAAGGAACTGTATTCAAAATCCTACAAGATGGAGTTCTCTTCAATAATAATTAGCCTCAAAATCATTGCTTGCTGACCCATGAAAGCTTTGCAGGCATCCTGGTGGCAGCAGCTACATATACTAATCTGGACTGTTCAGCAGACGGTGCTGTAACATCAGGCGTGTCAGCTGTCCTGCAATGTTCCCCATGCTCCTGCCTGCACTTTCTGGCAGCTGGAACTGCAGCAGCAGAGTCGCTTGAAAGCCTGGTAATTCGCCGAGTCCACATGCAATGCCAGCCTGTGATGAAGCAGCGTTTTCCATCAAAAAGAAAAATTGTATTTTCAGGGACCTCATTCTGAACGTTCCTGTCAGAGTCACAGGGGTGGGAAACAATCCCCTGAAACCGCAGCTACATTATCCCGCTCTCCTCCTCGCCTCACAATCTGAGCTAAACTACCTCTCTTTAACCACTTGAGGCCCGAAGCAGGGAGACCAGTCCCATTGACTCCAACAGGAGTAGGCTCAGGACATAAGTGCACACCGCTGCCTCTCCTGCATGATGGGAGAGCACTAGCACAATGATCCAGCTTCTCCCAAAGCATCCCACTCACTTTCCAGCTCTGCTTCTTGATCCCACCGATGTGGGATATAATCAGGGAGTGACAACTGGAGGTAGAAGAACAAGTCCACCCTTCTTCAGTGTTTCACTCTGTCTTCAGTGTTTCCTCTGACCAGAACTTGGTGATTCTTCTGACAGTCTAGCAAAACCATACCTGGCTCTTATTTTTCAGCAAGTCCCCCAAATACTTCTCTGAGAAAAATGCAGGAATATAGTAATATAAAGGCAGGAGTATGAACTACAGAAACTGTGAATTAGTTTGCTAGGCAGGGACAATATAAGACCTTCTACAGTGTTTTGAGCTCCTTAAAAGAAGAAATTGAGCCATATTTAAAAGTAAGCAGAAATTCCAAAAGAAAACGATAGTATTTCTAAAGAAATCCCATGTCTGAAATGCATAGTTAGCAGGATAGGAAGAAGTGCTGGCTTGCTGAAAGTATGTTTTAAATAAAAGGTGGAAAACTTGATTAACATTTAGCGATGAAGTCAGCAGTCTGAGGAAATACAGAACAAATGGCAAATACCTGTACAGGCTTCTCCACTGTTGCCATCCACACTGCATCCAGCTTGATGTGGGTGAGCAGAGAAGACAGTATTAAACCTCAAGCAGTGGAAACCTGTAGGCACAACTCTTACAAGTGTGGAGTAAGAGGGGCTCCAGATTGGGAATGAAACTGGATGATCTAAAACAAAGAAACAAGCATACACCAGCCTGGCCAGTACGAACTGGGGAGAAAAGTGAGCTGGGGAACACTGTCCTCCCTGGTGCCTCACTGTAAGCCAATCTGCATATTAGCTTCTTCATAAAATCTTGCTTAAGCCTGTTTTGTAGAGTTTCAAGGCCTTACATACCTTCTGATGTTTGTAAAGTTCATCTGTGGCACGCAGATATCTTGTCATTAATTCGTTTAAATTTACATTAGACGTCAAGTAATACACATTTATATCAAACTCACTGAAAGTAGTTCCTCAGCTAATGTGCACTGAAGAGGAATGCCATACTTTCTGCTTTTTTTCTTCAGAAAATAAAAAGGTCTTTTTCCATTGAGTAAGTGGAAAGACAGGGTAGAAGAGAGCTGGAAGACCAAAGCGAACAACTGAAGTCTAGCAGCACAGCCTGAAGGTGTCGCATCTCTGCAGAGGACTTCAAACAGTTAAGGAAGATTAACCAAATAAGCAGTTTACCTGCCAGTGTAGCTTCTGGACTACCTCCACAGACCCCGAAAGCTCTACTGTCTGACTTTCTGATGCTTTTGAAAGTCAGGTGATATCTGACTTCCCAAGCTCTTTTATTGTTTTTCTCCATGCCACAGTATTAGACATTAAGATCGGTTCTCATTAAAACTGCCTGTGCCAATCATCAAACCTTTTTTTCCTTTGCTTCCTTCTTGTATGCTCACCCATGACACTTTGACTTTGAAGAAAACCACAAAAATGTAATCATCATGTTATCTGCAGACTTGGTCTGCTCTCACAGCCCCCTTCCTTTCGGTCTCACCCTTGTCCCCTCCTCCATCTATAATAATTCCCACATGTTTATGCAAAAATATTGGACTTTCTTTTATAATTGGCAATTAAGAGAGGCAACAATTTCAGCATCTCTGCAAGAAGAGTCATTTCTAGAAGTGAAGAGTTTTCTGCCTTGACTGTCTGCAACTTTTAGGATGTCAAAAACCTATCAGCACAGTAACACTACAGTACTTAAATAAAACAGGGCTGTGAATAGTGTAGGGATCATTTCCACACTCATTTCTTCCCCCCTTGTTGCTACTGAATCTAAAAATTAAGCCTGTTCCCTTGCCCAAAAATGCAATTTAGACTTGATTCAGTGACTTAATACTCATCTGACAGTGAGATGACACAACACATACATAGGTCATAGCCCAGTGAAATGTCCTTTGAGCCCCAGAGGCTCACCTGTGATTCAGCACTGACTCTGACTGCCAGAAGGAATTTAAAGACAGGTGAAGGAGCTCTTACTCCTGTAACTCAATTTAGGGCACCTCAGTTAGCCAGTAACATTGGGTGGCTAAAGCTGAAGAGTGTAAACATCCCCCTTTTTCTTTCCCATTGCCATCCTTGAAGATCTGGCTAGTCCTGGAAAAGGTGGAGCAGTCTGCAAGTTGAGAGCTGTATAGTATCGGGGTCTGTGGGATAATGATACCCTTCGGGGAGAATGCAGACAGGCTTTGCTGAGCCATCAGGGATGTACCTGTAACTAGCGCCTCTGATTTATGGCATCTCATAACAATTCCTGGGACTGCTGTAGCTTTTAAAAGCTAGCATAATCTGAACTAAGTCAGGTCCCACAAGGATAGTATTAAAGCAGGAGCTATTGGATTATCCTAAATTATCGTAACTATTAGAAAACAGATTTGGGAGAAACATGGCAGTCCAGAATTGGCAAAATTCCCATGGAGAATGGGAACTCAATCAGTCTGAATAAAAAACAGGGCTTCTGACTCCATACAAATGGAGAACGTGAAAGCTTACATGAGTAGTAAAGCCTTATACACAGCGGAGGACTGACTGCCCACCACAAGAGGTATGCAAAAGTAACCCCAAACAGCTAACATTTGGTGACCAGGAAGGAGACTGTTGAAGGAGGAAAGAGTAAAGCTGATTTGAGGAGTATTTGCCTCAAAATTCCCAGCAGCTTTTAGTTTCTGCTTATACTGTCTGCATCTTTTGGGTTGGCCTGGCCAACTGACAGGGCCAGAAAGAGAAAGATGAGCCTGGATTCAGCAGAGTAGTAAGATGTCTCCCTCAAGGTGGAGAAGACTGGGCCGAGCAGCTAGGGCCTGTAAAACAGCGAAAGGGCTCAGATCCTAACCTGAGTGGAAGTCCCACAAGCTGTGCCCTATCCCGGTTTCTTCTGCATCCCTCTGGTCAGTGTGACACTGTAACACTTGCTAAAGCAAGTGTTAAAGCAATAAAGACAGCAGAGTTTAGCTTCCTTATGTGTTATCTATGCCGGAAGAGATGTCTTCCTGTGACACCATTTTGTAGGATTTTTCTGGGTGTTTAATGACTAAAGGCTGTTTGTACAATATGTGGTCCCACAGGGGCAAAATTCATAGAATTCTAGAATGGTTTGGGTTGGAAGGGACCTTAAAGATCGGCTCGTTCAACCCCCCCATTCCGCGATTTGTTCAAGGGCCAGACACAAGAGCAGCCACTCTGCTCAGGACCGCCCTGGCTCTGCTCTTTCCAAGTGCCCGAGAGCCAGAGCTTGAGCCTAAACAAACACATCAGCTTACTCGGAAAGTTTCTGCGCCAAGGACTAATGAATCTGTCATATTTGCTGCACACCTAGAAAAGATCAAATTAGCTTGAATCAACTTACAATACCGCACAACACTCACGGCTGTTGTTAAAACTGTGTGAGCCAGAAGTACGGGCTTGGCTTACTGTCTTTAGAATGGAAGACAGTGGTGTAGAAAGAAGGAAGGGGAGACAACAGAGTGTGTGGTGCCTCCATACATCTTCACGGCTGAAGGTACAGTCTAGGGAAGTACCTTTAGGTGGAGCTGACACCCACAGAAATTGTGCCAACGTGTAAAACGCTCCTTGCATGAAACAGGCAAAGCCAATAGCTTTTTCCACGGCTTTTTAGAAGTCAGATGCTAGTTAAAACCTGTGGATATGTATACATTCCTTTATATGGATAATTAGCTACTTTATGTGTGGCGCCTCCTGGATTAAAGAAAATTCTTCTATGCAAATAAGAAGTGGAATAGACTGGTCAAATTTATACGTGGAAAAAAAGACATCTTATATAAATATGTAGTATTTATTTAGGTGAGTTTCTTATTTCATAGACAAGTGCTAATTCCTAGACAGCTCCCATGTATTTAATATGTTCGCTCCGCATTGTTCTTTTAAACAATGCCCATATAGAAACACTGAGGATGAACAATAGATTTTGTTGACATGCCTAAATACATAGGACAAAAACACATGTCTTGGAATTGGCTTTTTCGCTTCTCCCACTAAATGCTCAAATCCCGTCCTATTGAAATCAGTGGCAAAACTCCACTGATTCAGTAGGGCCGCATTTTCACTCCAAACTCTCTTGTACAGTAGTAAGTAGATTTGGCCCACGTTTGCCTGAAGATACTGCTTTAAACTATTTCTTCTGTTCTACTGAATAACAGAGTGGGTTGATATTTAAGAATGAAAGCTCATCAAGTTTACATTTCAGTTGTTTTATAATAATAGCCATATGTTAGTTATAGATTGTGCAAGTCTGAAGTTTTGGTAATTTAAAACTGCTTTAAAGTGACCTTTACATGGTTCCACATTTCAACGTTTTCTAAAAGTGGTCGGTACTGGTCCTTACTCAGAAATCCTTATATTGAAAGAATCTGCAGGCCTGGGCCCTTAGTTAACAGGCTTACAGTAAGGAAGTCCTGCAAACATTTATATACACACCTAACCTTACAAATTGAGTCTTCACAACGAAATCAACGTAACTGCTCTCAGTGGGCAAAATCAGACCTGGATGAAATGTCAGTTTTTAAGAAAGGTCACTCGCTCTCCCCGTTGAAGACACGGATGCTGTCATCATGTTGAACGATGCTAAGCAAGAGGGACCTCCAGCCTGACCTGAAGCAGTTGTTACGTTCTTCTCCAGTTAAACGATGTAAGACAACAAGACACAGTACGGGAAATACTTTTTTTCTTTTCCACTGGAGGCTAGTTAAGCTGGGAGGGCAGAGATACCGAGGGCAGTATGAAGGCTGTAGCTCAGCTCCACTACCACTGCCTGGTGGTGCCGTGTGATTTCTCCCTGTTTTCCCAACCACACTGCAGTTGATCTTGCCTTTTGCTTGGACTGCTCACATGGCTGCAATTTTTTATTTCCTCACAGTGCTCCACTCCCAATTATTCTCCATTCATTTGTGTGTCATTCCTTGCATGTCTGAGATCTTTCTCAAAAGCCGTATTATTCCTGTTGTGAAGATTTTCCCTCTGACTTCCAGTCTGACTGAATATTTCCACTGTTATGGTAAAGGCAATACATGCTGCATATCTGCTGTGCTTTTCACCTCAAATACCAGCACTTGGTTTTTATTTTGCTAACAGGGAAACTGAGGTGCATGAGCTAAAGCTATTCGCCAGAGATTGTGCAGCATGTGAACAGCAAGATACAGAGCAGAACCACATCTCCTGACCTTTTCTTCTAATGCTTTGGTCTTTAGGCATGAATTGGAACACAAACTGGCAGAACTAAAAAGAGCATAAAAGTGTCACACTCAAAATAAGATCAAAACAAGTTTTGATACGTTGACAAAAGGAAAATGCTGACTGGAATCTGCCCTGGATGGATTGATTGATACCTTAATAGTCCTCTTACTTCAGTGGAATTTTGTTACTTCTCTCATGACATTAAATGTTAAAGTGCTGTATGTATAGCACATTTCCCATGAATAAGAAAAATATCAGCCACCTAGCAGTTGACCAGATCTCCTGTACCTTCAGCATACTACTGTGTCCAACACCCATTTTTCCAGCATTTAGATAGTTGATGTATTTGAACCTAAATTAGATGTTTTCAGTGAAAATACACAATACAGCAGATAGACATAGTGGATCCGTATGGCCCACTCTAAATACTATTTCCTGGCTAACAGCTGCAGAGATTCACTTTGAAATTTCCTATTAAATACCTCTGCCTCTTCAAAAGCTTAGTCTTCATTTGGCCCTCAACCCTGCAAATGCTTTATTTAGCACAGGCATGTAAGTAATTCCATTAACACGTGTAAGTAACTCCACTGGTACTGATAAATATACTAAGCAGATACATATGTTTGGAGAACAAGACCTTGTTTAGGTAAGAAAATATTCTTGTAATTTTTTTTCCTTTTCTTTTTCCAAACTGCAGCTTTGGAAAAGAAGTGAGAATGCTATGTACATTTGAGGCAATAAGCTTAAGCTCTAATTTCATTTCATTCTCACACAAAACACCTTCTATTCTTAGGATATGCGCAAAAAAACGTTAGGCCAGTTGTGAAAATTTGGGACCTGATCCTGTAGTCATTCAAAAAGTCTTTCATTAATTCAAGTATGGGAAAAACTGGCCTATAGAACCTGATCCCTTTGCACCTTCAGTATTTTTCCAAAGTTGTGTAATTAAATCTCTGGAAGCTTTTTACAGTTTTTTGCAATACCTGTGACAAACCAAAATATATCTAAATGACTTACAATACGGTACTGCAGTACCAACACGTCACGTGAACGCTCGCAAATACAGCAGCGCAGAGACAGGCGTGTGCACGCACAGCCCCCTCCACGTGCTGGGCCGCAGCGCTTGCAGCCCCGACACGGATCGAAGCACCACGTAGCACGGGAGGCCTGCAAACAGAACTGGCGAGAGTGAACAGATTGCTTTCTTGTTCAGCATTAATAACGCGCAAAGAAAAGCGATACAGTAACTGCAGTCGGTCGCCCCACTTTGGGGGAAAATAACGCACGGCTACGCTACGCACCGCACCGCAGGCAATCCGCATTTTGTTTCCTTTGTAAAACGGATGGGGATGCGTTCTAGAGGGGCCTGGCCGTGATATCCTATAGATATAACTCAGACACGTATCTTGGACATATAACTTAAGAGAGGCACCCTGTGTGACAGGTTATTTGTCGCGGAAGCCTCCGTGAGGGGCTGGGCGGGCGCTGTGGCCGGGCCTCCGCAGGCAGCTGGCGGGCGGGGAGGGAGGGAGACCCTCCGAGGAGCCCCATTGTTTCGATTTCTGTCACAAGCCGCGAGAATGCTTAATTTCCTTCATCTCTGGAGTTTTCATTATCATTCAAATTTCATTTTCCATTAATTGATCGGGGATTAGCGAAGCCATTATGCAGATGGGATGAATAATTCATGGCGGACAATTACACTTTATTCCCGCTGCACTTCCTAACTTCCCTCCCGACTTCCCTCCCGCTGGAGACGACGTCCTTCCCTCCCGG
>VZTL01000716.1:122011-136563 GCA_013400535.1 Scopus umbretta
GCCAGGCGCGCTGTCGATGCCTCCCCTCAGTCGGGCGGTCACACCTTGGCAGCCCGGCCGCGACCGCCTCAGGCCTGCCAGCGCTCCCGCCTGCGGCGAGGGCCGGGGCGCCGGGCAGCCCTTCGCCAGCCTCCCGCGCTCGGGAGGTGCTTCGTGCTTGGGTGGGAGACTGCATTTCCCTTCCTCGTCCGTCCTCTGCTCCAAATCCTCTGGAGAGGATAACTTGCGAGCCCTGCGCCGCTGCCTCCAGCGTGACCGAAACCCAGCGCGCCCCTGCATCTTCCCTCGCCTCCCGCCTCTCTCGGTCGCTAGCTACCCCGCTTGAGTTTCTTAAGCACAGGGCATCTCTGCCGCCTGTTACTTGTGATTTGATACCCCCACCTTTATTCTCTTTAAAATTTGCTGTGAAACTTAAAGGTGCAAATGGCAAAAATAAACCCCAAGTTTTCTTTCCATCGCTATTAACTAAAAATAGCCGGGACCGCTGGGGAGGAAATGTTGCACCTTTAGGTTTCACAGAAGAGACAGGATTAATCAAGAGAGCTTTTTGCAAAGAGTGTGAACGGTAAATACTGTATTTTTTAAAAATTAATTTTCTAAACATGCCGAGCGCCCCTTTTTCCTCCTGTTACTTCAGATTTTAAAAAACACTGCAGACGTGCATTGACACTATTTTTTCTGGATTTGAGTTTCCCCCAAAAATGGTTTTGAGAAAACCTGTCACATCGCTTGAGGTCAGTCTTAGAGGGCCAGCGATCAGTATTCAGCACGGCAATCGAAATATTTTTCCACAACTGAAGTCTTGCGTATTTTTACTTAATGCCATGTAAAATTAAGAACAAACAGACCATAAAAAAAAAAAAAAGGTCATGTATTAAGTGACAGTTTCTTTTTATTTCCAAAAAAAGAAGAGACCGGAGAGCAAGCGGCAGTATATTCCCCCCATACACCCTATTTTTTACTTTCTTTTTTTTTTTTTTTTGAGATCAGTTTCATCGTTAAGACGCCTTTCATGTAAACATGCTATATGTTTCAGACAGAGTAAAATACGGGCACAGTTTATGGCTTCCAGTGAGTGGTGCTTGCCATAAATAAGCACGGACAGGTAAGAGGAACCAGCACCGGGCGCTGCATTGTCAAGGGGAGCAGTGGGGCCTTTTGAAGTGCTCTGAGCAGGAAGCAGCGCAGCCTTTTTAATTAGAGCACATACAGCTGGAGGATATACAGGAGGAGTCTCCTCAGAATTTATTTTGGGAAGGGAGGGACATATCCTTCAGGTGTTCTCATTAATGCAGGCTTAAACATGGAGCATAAAACCCAGCATTTTAAGAAGAAAAAAAAACCCCAAAACTCTTTCCCCCCAAAATACGAGGGCTGAAATCCTGCTCTGCTTGAAATCGACTGATGTTTTGCCATTTAACTCAATGAGAACATAATTTCTTCCCCCAAAATTAGTATGGACCACTGGATCCCATTCCCAGCAATAATAAGGCTGTACATAGAAAACTGCTGATATATTTTCAGTGTGTTTACATATAAATACATAGGAACATCGAAACAAATATTAATTTCAAGCTCGATCCTGCTTTTCTTCTGCATGCAAGGCCACCCCTGATCTCACAAATGATTTCCATTCTGAGAGGTCAAACTCGGCTCTCATTTAAGGATCAGACTGGAATTATTTCCGTGGTATCCGTGCTTTGTATTTTTATGAGAATCGAATTTGGGCCTCTGGAGGCAGAAAGACCATTTGGTTTCCTTACCGAGCACTGATGAAACAAATTTAAAAATCTCTATAAATGATAAACTGGCAGATTCTGAATAGATGAGAGGTTTTGTTATGCGGGAGAAGCAGCAGAAGTGCCTCTGAAAGACAGAACTGTAAGCAGTTCTTTTAAACATCGTAACTGAAAGTGATCATTGTTTGGTTTTACCCTCTATCTGGTAGGTCATAATTAGTTTATAATTTTCAAGATTTCCTTAATTGATTACACCATTTAAGTCTGCACTGCTATTTGGTAAGGAAAAGTCTTTGTCAGCACTTTTGCCTTTGTAATAAGAAATCTTGAGACACCTATTTTTTAGATCATTATTACTTTCAGATGTCAGATACGTGACGGCAAAGTATTTGTGAAGACAGTAGAAAATGACTGGTATATTAATGTGTTTAACTGCTAGTTATCAATAAAAATCTCTGTGTAGGAACTAGATAGGATTGATATTAATGAGACCTGGCTTTGTTTAATTTGGGAAATAAGCCACATTATTATTTAGGTATTATTTTGTAAACCAATTAAGAAAAGATGTGGTTCTAGTTACAGTATGCTACCTTTTTGAACTGTAACACAGTTTCCATTAGTATTACCACAGTTTCCATTAGTATTACTCCCCGTATTTATTAAAAACATTTATCCTGATGAGAGCTAGATGCTTTCTGATCAAAATAACTAAAATCATTTGACTGTACCATGGATTTAATAATCTAATTATTCTCAAAATCTCAGTGTAAAGTAACAAGGGTGTTTGTGTGCTTCATGTTGATCTGTGGATACCAGAAATTGTTTTTGTAATAGCAATGAAAGTCATCGCATTTTATTTTAAGTTTGATAAATGAATATAAAAAGGTTAAAGAGCAAAAAATCCTTACCCATGCCTCCATTGTTTTGCAAACTGAATATTGTTTTTATGGATCAGTATGGTGAGGTTTGCAGATAGTTTCATGATACCAAATGCCAATTTCTTACCTGTGTGTCCGTAACATTTCTTTTTTGATCAAGATGGGAGAAAGTCTCTAGGTTATTGATGACTTATTTATCTATGGACTGATATTAAGCTGACTTATAAAAATTGCTTATTTCTGCTGTGTTATATCCCATTCAAATGTTTGTGGCGTTTTTTTGCATGACGTACCTTAGCTTTAAAAGTCTGAAGATGGTGTCTGTTTCTGGAAACAGGTAACAGATGTATTTGCAAGCAGGTTTTGACACTATGTAAGCACTAAAAGTAAAAAACTAAAAGGTATATTCTTATCATGCAGTCTTTTCTGACTTCTTAATCTGTTACCTGTTAAAATCTCATTTCAAAATTGTTAAAAATCTGACAAGCACCAACTTCAGAGAATTTATGAAGTGTTTCAAATGTGATTTTAAAAACATAATGCTACCATTATAAAATAAACTCTTATCTTTGAAATCTAAAATAGGCATGTGTAATTTAACCTATCACTACTGAGAGCAGACAAATCTATTTTAAGATACTATGGTTTGACTGTATTTCTCCATATCACTGGATAAAAGGCTTTTACTTAGATTTTTAAAGACTGTCTCATTATTACTTTTTATTTTGTTAGATAGTTTTGTGGAATAGTAACAGGATTTTACAAAACCATCGGGTTTTGGAAAAAAGCATGGGTTGTGTCTTGTGTCTGCGGCATGCATGCTGCTTATTTTTATGTGGAACGCTGAAAGAATGCTGTATTAACAAAAAAACACAGCTCTAGAGTTATGTATTTCAGCCTTCTGAAACATTTTGTGAAAATTCAGTGCCTTAAATATATGCTCTGTATATTTGTGTATGAAACAAATATCTTTGATCTACCGTTTTCTGAGGAACATAGCTGGTTAGTGGATTAGTCCTCTAAAATGTGGCATTTAGTTGTTGTTTGAAGAAACCCATTTCCAAATGTTATGAAATTAATTTTGGCTGGAATTAAAATAGCTTTAAAAAAAAAGATCAGTGATCACAGGAGCAAAACTTGCTTGTTTTCTACTGTGATTTTATCACGGATCAATGACCCCATGTCAGATTTAGGCCATTGACTCTCACCCACTATACAGTAACAGACTTGGGACAAGGAGTTAGAGCGTGACAGCTTTTTTGGGTAATACTGCCTTGGACAGGACCTAGGCCTTGCACAATGGGCAGATGAGCCCAGTGGCTTATTTGCATTTGAATGATTTTTTAAAGGGGGGGAGGATGGTATCTGCTTTCTGATTGCTATCCCGTGTTATTTCTACATCATTCTGCAAATAAAATCCACTTGCATTTCACATGTGAGGCTCAGGACGCTATGGCAAAGTCCTTTGCGGAGGTGACGCTTTAGCTTGGCAGGCTCGTTGAGCTCGAGGTGCCAGTTTGGTTTTGCAGCCTTGTGTCAGGGTCAGTGAGGAGGAGGAGAAGTGGGGAGTCTCCAGGGGGAGAGGGGCAAGGCAAGCAGCCCCGCTTCACAGTCCTTGTCCTGCTGCTGGCGTGGCCCCGCACGCGCTGCAGCTGTAACAAGAGTCTCGGGAAGTCTGCAAAGGTTCAGCTTCCTACCATTGCTCATCTTGCGTGACACAATGAAGGCGTTAGAGCTGAGGAGGAGGAGAGTTATTTTTCTCCTGCACCTTTGGACCTATCTCACAACTACGATATAAAGCTACAGAGAATCGAGATGAAATCAGCAAAATACTGGGTTTGTTAATCTTGTCAGTTTGTCAGCGTTCAGACAAATAATACCACCTTCAAGCTGCTTTCTTCCTCCTTCTGCTACATTGTGCTGACAATGAGGACAGAAGGAGTACCTGTCGCTTCTCCAGAGGTAGCCCGGGCTCTGGTTCCTGTCCAACTACATCTTCTTGCTTAGACTGCTTCTCCAATTCCATGTCCAGTTACAGATCCCAGGACACTCCCTTGTCCCCATCTCAGCATGTGCCGGAGACCTTTTCCCACAGATGGATCTGGTGGAGGAGCTGCTTTTGCAGCTATCCTGTCCTGTTTGCCCTGGCCTAAAAAGCATTGACATTAAAAAGCCCTTGTTTGGAAGACCGTCATGCCGAGCTACAGGCTCCTTGCTCAGGCAGGTTCTCCTATTAAAGGCAGCTAGGTTTGCATTAGCAGACTTGCAGGTTACCGTCATCTGTCTTATGAGGTGACCTAAATCAAATGAGTGATCTACTTATATGGGACAAACACCCACACAGTTCCTTCCTCCTGCAGCATCTTTTGATGCCCTTGTTCCGGTGTAGGTTACAAATACTTCTCCTAAGATCGTGTTCATTGCTTTATTCATCCCACGCATTAACCAGAATCTTTATGTATTCTTGTGGATCTGTTAAGTTGGTTGACTTGGGCAGGGAGGGGGGGGTTTGGAAATCAGACAACATCCAGGTGTATTTAAAGCAGAAGAAGTCTCCTGGGGATGTAGAAGAGAATTGTGGGAATATATTGTAGGAGTTCCTAAACATCAGCTCAGCTGTTCTCATTTCTGCTGTGTCCTCGCTCTGAAGTGATTAGCTCAGGACTTTTCTGATGTAATACCTAAGTTTCGACCTCTGCCTGCAGCCACAGAGGTGAGTATGGATTCAAGGGATGTGTCAGCATGAATACACGGATGTGCCTGCTGACCGTCAGGTTATCTGAGCCCAAGTCAGAGGCCAGAAGCCAGGGCAGGACTGAAGCCAAGTCCTACCCTCTGTTGGTTCTTGGTCATAAGTCAGTGACTTCTGAGAAAGAAGCAGATGTGGTTTTGCATGGCTCCGAGGCTAAGGAGAAAAGACTGTTTCGTTTACTGCCCTTTACTGTGGAAAAGTGTTCCCTGATCATTCCAAGCAATCTCTTACTCTTTCCTCTTTTTAGCACATGTGATCGAAGAAACAATGAACCCTTTTTTTTCTCCCCCTGACGAGGCTTGCATGCTACTTCCAGCAATGCCAAAGGACTTGTGACTCACCCAGCTAAGTAGGACATTCAAAACTGACCTCTGGGTTCGCAGGCAGCATGGCTTTATTGTCCTTCCTGTTCCTATTGTTTTGACAGGTTCCCACAGCCAGCGTCACCATAGAAGGAGCTTCTGCCCTCAACCGTGTCCGCTGGGCCCAGGCTGGGAAGGAGGTAGCAGTTGGTGATTCAGAAGGCCGCATATGGATTTATGATGTTGGAGAGGTATTATTATCGGTTGTTGTTTTTTTTTAAAAAAAAAAAACTCAGCTCCTGGAGAATGCCACATCCAAGTTTGAGAAAAGATCATGTACTGTAACACATTAGTAGGACACCTCCAAAGAATAAGCCAGATTTCTTTCAGTTTAGTCCCTGTTGATTTTGGGTTGCCAACAGTGCATTAGTTGTAAAGCTACCTTGCAAAAGAGTTAACTAGTTAAAGTCTCATGAGAGAAGTCTTTTTTGAAACTTTTCAGCGTTTTTAAAACCTTTTATTTTTTTAATGGTTCTATGGGTACAGTTGGAAAAAGTTACAAAGGAACATAAAGAGTTAAATAGAGGTGCAAAAAGAAGCTGTGTTGTTCTGAAGTTGGTCCTGAAGGGTTCACCTTTTATACTCCAGTATCTCTTATTTCATGACTGGCTTAATGCTGTAGATTTTTCTCAGCATGACATGTACAGAATACATCTGTTCTTTTCAGAATAATCTTTTCTGAATAATGCTGAATATGTCTGAATATGTGCAGAAGTACTAACAGGAGAAAATGAGAGGTGTCGTTGTGGAGGATGGTAGGTGCGTGTGAGATAAAGAGTATGTAGGTGCTGAGAAACAGCAGGATACGTGTTCTGTGTCCAAGGCTGCTCTCAATTCACCCCGATACATCTTATAAAAAACATCTAAACTGCAGTGTGTTTGGCACTGATGGAATCTACCTCTTTGTTGATGAATACGGTATAAAGTGTTCTGTCAGCATTACAATCCCTTGGAACAGTTAAGGGTGAATCTCTGAGCAATCAGCTTTTATGTAGAGAATTTGTTTTCCATCATTATCTGTGGTAGGATACTAAGATATCAATCTCTACACAGTAGGGAAACATTATAGAATACATACAGAATTATCTGTAACTCTCATAAAGTGATTTTATGGCCCATAGCAAAATTGCTTGTGCATGACTCATATTTTTGGATTGCATTCACTTGTGCAGGAGTTGCCTTTCCTCACAAATGTTTGCTGAAACTTCTTACCGTATTGTTAGCATAATTTCTAAATTGTCTAAGGTTACTGCGTTCAGATTTCCACTATGACACTGGCAGGTTGGTCTGTTTTTATTTGGTTTTCATTTTTGCATGACTGTTCTGAAAAGGTGTTTTTTCTGTCTTCCAAGTGATACGACAGGCTATGGAAATGTCTTTGACGACAGTGCAGTCTGATCTTGTCTAGGAGTCTAGACGGGTTGTAGAAATGTTTCTTTTTGCATATCATACACCAAATCATTCATAGGTTTGTTCATCCCTGCAAGCTCATCCAGGAGAAAATAGATTTAGTGTTCTATGCAGAAGAAGTAATATTTAAGTTTTTGGCCTTTCCTCTGTATAATCAGACTTCAGCCTGCAAAATGAGTCACAGTGATACACTCAGATCAAAAAGAAAGACAGGCTTCTATTACTTGAAAAGGAAAAAGAAAAGAGAGTCATTCAACAGTATTTATTTGTGTGAGTCTGGATCAGTGTTACATAAAGTGTTCTGCTTCACGGATGGTACATGCCCTGCCCGTGCAGAGCCTCAGCGTCTCCAGCTCAGCTTCACACACACTTAACGCAACCAGATGGATGTCCATCCACATGGCTGCTGACAGGTCGTGGGCCATTGCCACCCCTCCTCCTCTTCCATAATGAATGAAGGAGCTCATTAATTTGCTGCCTGGTTCATTTTGGCAGTATCAGTCTCTGCAGTAATTCCTGTACAAAATTTAGGAGAGGTGGTCTGGGCTGCAACAGCTTCAGATACTACCAGGGCTGCTGTGTTGTTAGTGGCTTTTTCTGGTTTAAAAAAGGAGGGTGCTCGTATATTTTCCAGCACAACTCTTCTCACTCTGAAGCCTTAAGTGAGATGCAGAAATACTTTGCAGCTCAAGAGCCTGGAACTGAGGGCTTGTACAGTGAATAACAGCCTCTTCTAGTCATTAACCCTCTGTGCCAGTCCATAAAGAGCTCTCTGATGAGTTATTCTGTGCTCAGCTATCCTCAGGCATGACGCACGGGGGATTCACAGCATGCACGTGCACTTCTGAAAGTGTCTGGCAGAAATATGGCAGCCTTTAAGTCTCTCTCTTTACTTAAGTGTGCAGACACCGGCCAGTTCCTTGGCTCGGCTGGGATCCTCCTTTGACTGCCCTTTTTGTATGGATTTGATTCTTGGATATGATGGGACTGGTCTGATGGTTTAAAAGGGGCAGTCCTTCTCCCCCGGCCAGCCAGCCATCCCTAGCCATGTCCCTCGCTGCCCAGTTTTTGTGCCAATAGCAGTGTTTGTCACCACCCACGTTGTGGGGAGGGAGATAGATCAGCAGAGAAGTATCGATTTATTTATTTGGTTTGGTTTGTTTTCCTTGGGGTATTTTTCTCCATGAACTGACTCAGTGTGAGAACAGATGAGCAAGCACGTGGCTGGGGGCAAGGGGCTGGGAGCTGGATCGTACAGCGCCTGGCAGCACCTAGCTTTCATATTTGACCAAGCAGTATTGCAAAGCCTGACACTAAGCCGCAATAGTCGATCTTTCAGCAATAGTATTCTACCCGTCTCCTACAGCATCAACTTCTGAAAAGGCCTCATCACTGGAAGAACTCATCCCTGCCTGACTGATAACTCAGTAGCATCCACTTATTTGAAGGTGCATCTCTCTGATTTGGGAAGACGGGTGTGATTACTCGCATTAGAAAGTCAGTAGGTCACTTTACAAAGACCCTAAATACACTCACCAAAAACATTAATGCTCCATTTATACTACACCCTTTTAAAAACCTTTCTTTTTCATGACTGTTCCAAATATCACATTAGATAAGCTGTAAATTCATAAAACATAGGTTCCATCAGAAAAAAATGTGATTTTATTTGTATTATAATAAAGCTAGTGTCTTTGAATTTCACATTACAATATAAGTGATTTTTCTTACTGGTTTGGACAGACAGAATTGAATTCCATGAATTTTGACCAGAGCAGAAAACATCAGGATATCAAATCATTAAGGAATATTTTTAAGTGACAGGAATTTTTACTTGAGTATATTCATCACAGTTTTAAGGAACTATTCTAGAGAACAGTAAAGTTTCCTGCTGCTGTTAACCCATATGGTGTAAAGAGAAAACATTATGTGGCCTACATGAAAACATAAGGCACGAGGTCTCACTCTGCATCCTTTGTGAAGGCAAGGAGTGTGGCATCAGGGCTGTTGCGCTTGTGTAAGAAGTTAGGATTTGGCCCTCTTTGATATGTTATCCAGTCACAGTCTTTATGACACAAGAAATGGCAGGAGCATGAAGAACATCACAGGGTCCATGACCAGGGAGTTAAAAAGAATGGTGACATTTTCAGTTAGGCTATATAATGTTATCTCCTTAGAGTATGTACTTTCAGTTGTTTGATTTCGGCATCGTGTCTGGAAATAACTGAACACATTTATTTTCACAGTGAGGGGTCTATTTTGTCCTCAATGCGTGTGCTTTATGCCCATTAGCATTAATGGGAGTTATACACACACTTCCAGGGGAGAAGAGACTTGAATAGTCCATATAGATGTGCTCTCGTGGATCAGTAACCACTGATTTAAAGAATGTGAATTATAAAATGAAATAAAACCCAAACAAGCTCACAAAAATCTGATTGTTTCAGTGTGATGGGATCTTAAACCTATATAACTTAAGCAGAGAATATAACCAGTCATTGTAAATACACTTTACTCTCTGTAAGGTCTAAATATTCCAACCTTTGCTGGTCTAGTAGTTGAGATATTATTATTGTTGTGATAGCATGTATAACGTATTTTAGCTTCTGTGGTCTTACGGCTTATTTACTGGGCAGCAAGTTTTCTCTATGGTAGAAGTTGATTTTAACAGAGCATGGGCCACTGACTATAGATTTATTCACATGTCCAGATGATTGATAGTTAGACCTAACTGCATGTCTCTTTTGTAGATATATTTTCTAGAAAGCTTGCTCCCATTGTGCATGCTTCAGCGATGTTACACAGTTGCCGCTGTCATAAATATTCTCTAACAACCACATTTGTTGCTTACCTGGCTTATTGAGAATGCTCTTTGCACCTTTCCTTGTGCAAGAAGCAGCTTCTCATCCACCTTCCATTATTTCTTTTTTTTTTTTCCCATTAATCTCTTCCAGGTCATATTCTGTTTGCACTGTGAATAAATAGATAGAACCTGGAAATCAATGATTTATTATTTGATTGTAATAAAATATAAAGTAAGTTTGCAGCACAGGGTTGGAGAGTTTGAAACTGTAATCACAAGGAGCTTATTACTGTACATTATTTTGTTAAACTAGTTACGGGACAAACTATTGCATCTGTTTGGCAGTCTTTCAGACAGTTGATTCTAGTCATGCTTTTGAAGGGTGACTAGTATGACAGGTGGAACTGGAGAAAAGTAAGAAAAGGTCTTTCCCTAGACCATCTAGTAAAGCTGGCTCTGCCAAGGAAAGCAGTTGCCTGGGATTCTTCACACAGTTATTACCTCTGTCCTTGTTTCCTTGCAGTGAAATCAGAATCATATTGATGCTTACATGACTTTGTTAGGCTTCAGAGTTAGTATCTCCTTAAGCCCTTTTAGGGCTGCTGCTTTAGGTTGTTTGTGTACTTCCCCATTTGCTCCATGATGGGTGTTAATCCCATATCTGATTTTCAAGTACATGACAGTGAAGGAGGAGCTGGCAACTGCCTGAGATACGTGGATGAAGTGGTACAGTAAGGACTACCCCACTGGTGCCTATGAAATAATTTCTTTTGATTTCAGCAGCCTTTAACAGTTGCTCTGAGATTCTCAGGGTTCTAGACAGAGAGAAGTGCATATTTGTCACCAACTCTCACATTTCAGCATGGCTATTGAGTCACTTATTTTTCTGGGTAGAGTGGGGAAGGGTTGGTACTTTGTACTCCTATCTTGAGATTCCTGTGTTTCGTATGGAAAACATATCCAGCATCTCTTTCATGCAGTTAAAAATTGCTGTAGCCCAGAGAGAGAAACACGAAACTACGTTTTGTGTCATGTAGTTCTCCAGGTAGATTTTCTAGTAGGTTTACTTTTGCCATCATAAAGCTCCTGTAGAGGATATGTTGAGTTAGGAAATGTGTTTGCCACAAAAGCAGAGTTGAGACTCGCCATAAATTATTTTATTTTGAAATCTGTGTTGAGTTACAAGTATTCTTGGATCACAAATAAATGGCTCACACACATATCGTGAAGGCAAATTTGAGCAATAATAAGGCGTTGTGCTTACAACCAAGTTTTATTCAAAAGTGTTCAAAGATCAAGTGAGATACAGTAGTTACAACAACACACGCAATCCAGGCATAAAGGATAATTAAATGGATTGTGAGGCAGTGCCTGAATTTCACCATTGATATTTTTGCTAGGGAGGTTGGAACTCTGGCCTCAGAGAATTTTAAAAGCATGTTTCAACAAAGCAGAATCTCTTAAGAGTTGTTGGAAAATGTAAAGAGCTAAGGTTTTGATTTGCTTCCCCTCCACCCCCAGTTTTATAATGCTCAGTCTTGGGAGACTTTTAAAACTAGAAGCTCTTAGAGATGACCAAGGAAAAAAAAAAAAAAAAGAGAGAATGGCAGCATACTAGGAACTCCACCTTTTTACTTGAATAATATCTGAACTGTTGAACAGAACAAGCTCTTCATCCCTTGTCATTTGAATTTTGACTGATACAGCCAGTATTCACAAAGGGATTTTTGAAGTAGGTTAAATAAGAACTCCCTAATGAAAAAAATGCACTAGTTTGAAATCAGTCAATTTAATTACTGTGTTTTATGAAGGCCATTACCCATTGCTGATTACTAGGGTGATAAAATCTTTAAGCTTTGGTAGCCTCCATAGGGGGTGAGCCGATCTAAGTAGAGCAAAGTCCAGTCATTATCACCCTAAATACTTGTGTTTCTCATTACAATATTCATTACTTTAGGTTACTGTGAATGCTTTGAGGTCTTTATGTAAGCACTGGTTTATTCTCCTGTAGAAAAACAATCTTGTTATGTTGATAAGTTAAAACCAAGGATTTATATATTTTTACAGTTTAAAAGGAGGCTTGGCTACATCCAGCCACAGAAATGCATACACTTATGCCTGTGAGTACCCCTATATACTCCTATTCATGGCTGTGTGCTTGTCGGCACAGTTGTCCTAGTCCAATAAGAAATGGAAAAGGATATGAGCTACCTTGTTCTTTCAGTCCGTTTTGGTGCTTAAAAAAGCTGGAATGGAGGCTTGTGTTCCTAATACCAATCTTTATTAGGGAAGTACCTTTCAAGAGGGAAAACTGAGCTGTGATCTAACTAATCTGACTTACTCCAGGCTGGTTGCTGAGGAGCTGTTTATCTGTGCCAGTCCAGGGCCTTGTGCTTCCCTTTCCCTGCCGCCTCTCTGCCTCTCTGGCCTTCTCAGTCACCTTCGTCGTGGCCTTCTGACTTACAAAGCAGCTTTGTAAACCCGATATTATTTAAAAGATGACCTCAAAATCATTTCCCCTCTTGTTTAGAAGTGTGTATTTTTAAAAAGAACGCTTGAAACGTATCAGGGAGAGATGTGGCTCTGGGCTACTGGGAGAAGAGAGTCGCCTGTAGAGGAGGCGTGAAGAACTTGGTGTGACTAGCCAAGTCTGAGCCTGGTGGCAATATAGGTGGTTCATGTACTTACAGAGATAGGAGTGCTTGGGGCCGGAGAGAGAGAACTAGTGAAGCTGAGGACACGCTGCCACCAGCACATGTGGCTGCAAGCTGGCCATGTATTCGAGTCAAAAATTAGAACAATACTTCTAACTGTCAGGAGGCTGAAGTTCCAGAGCGGGTAAGGACAGTGGGACAAACAGCCTCTTGAAGTGAAGCCTGTCAACAGGATTTTGTGATGTGCTTGTGTGCGGTACAGCAGTGGGTCGCACCTGGCGTACAGGGTCACTCTCCTGCCTATGCCATGATGTACGCTCGTTCTTCGTAACGACAGAGTTTCTCCCGTTTTGCTATATATATAAATGAACATGAAATTCCACTTTAATTTTACTACTGGAATATTACTTGTTAAAACTAAAGGAGGAAGTGCCAGATTTTTAACGAAGATACTCTTTCATTTGTTAATGAGACAGTGAAACTAAATGGACATTAGTGAAAACAGACAGAAGGGGGGGGGAGCTAAATAGTCATCCTGAAAATGCAGTTGATTATTTATCCTTACCTTCCAGTTGCTTATGATGATGTATTTCAGTAGTTCTCCAGAGATAGCTTACTAGCTCCCTGAAGAATTTCACGGGGTTAAAAGACACGAGTTTCCAATATGATACAAATATCTTTTATAAGAATTCCTCAACTCCTCATCATATGAAATAAAAAGCTTAAGAAAACCAGTCAACCAACCAAGAAAAATCTGGCTCCAGTCCTTTTTATTCATTTGCACACTGCTTTTAAAGCCGACGTATGTTTCCTTTTCCCTTGCAAAGGCCCAGATCCTCCCCCTGCAGAGAGGATCAGAGAGAACAAGCCACATGTGACAGGAGTTAATCATGTAGCTTAATGCACTATTAGAAGGCACTCAGATAACGAAGTGATGAGAGCGGCAGAAGAGAAGAAGCTGTAAGAGATCATTCCCTTTCTGCACGATAAAGCCTGCAGGAGGGGGAGAAGGGAGAGCTGTATATGACAGTCTTCCTGCTGGTATTTTCCTGCTGAGCTGGGAAACACTGTAAAGGGCAAGACAGAAAGGAGAAAGGCAGGCTCCAGATCGGCCATACCAGTCCATCCACTGTATGTTTAGTGCATCGGCACTACCGGTGGCTTCGCTACTAGTTCCTCAGTTACTGTTTCTCCTGAAAACCTTTCAAGAGCCTTAGTGGAAAAGATAATCTGGGTCAGGCTTTCCATGGTAGTTGTAGGTGAGGCAGTGGAAGCTGAGCAAGTGCTTTAGCTGGTCTGCCCCATCCTGACCCTGCATCCTGGAATGCCAGTGCGGGACAGAGCTGAAGTCAATGCATGCTAATAGCGTCATGGAGTATGTATTTTAAATAGCTAGTTAGTCTGTTGGGTGATATTTTCTCTGAAAGTCTTTATGCTCTTTCTGATGCGGAAAGAAGCATTACTGGAAAATGTTCATAGCTTTAAGTAACAGAGAGTATGGAAAGGAAAAAGTACCAAATGCAAAATTCAGTTTGAGCTCAGTTTGTGTGCAGCAATTTGCAAATTTCATTGAAATTTATGTGTTATCATTGTGGTGTTAAAACACTTCGGAAACAAGAGCTGCTTTGTATAATTAATTTTCTTCATGATGCTTCTGTGGTTTCAACCTGTCACATCCAGTAGCAGTTTTCATTTTGAGAATCCTTAACTATGTTTTCAATCTTTTTTTATGGTTTGCAAAATGGTCTGTATTTTGAACATGAAAAAAATATTTAATTCATGACTTGGAAAGTAACAGTTAAACCTAAAATATCAACTGAGGAGAACTCTGGGCCTTAATACACCCTATTCGTCGGCTAAAATTCCATATTCAGTATTTAATTTAAATGTGAAATATATCCTCCAGTGCCTAGCATGATGGAAAAGTCTATGTCTGAAATGAAAAAAAAAAAAA